>OU898277.1:72329995-72579046 GCA_918026665.1 Diabrotica balteata
AGTTATAATTGTATGTTCTGTTGTTATTACATGCTTTGCATTTAACTTACTATGTTAAATTAAGCAGTTTCAATATAGTCCTCATGGATATCATTCTTTATCTATTTTAAAATTAATATCCAACATAGCTCGAAAGGGAGAATACCAGCCAGGCAGTCTAGAATTGTAATATAGCACATTCATCACTTGCTTTCTGATGACTTTAATTGTTCTATAGAGGTCATCGTATTGCGCAGAACGGGCACACTCATTGCTTTGGGTTTATATCTGACGATTTTTAGTAATCTATTTTAGGTCTATGCGCAATTTTGGTCAAAGCAAATTTTTGCTATATTTAACCCAACAATTTTTCACAAACCCAGACCACACAAAGGAGTTTTGACATCACATTCTATGATTTTAAAATATGTTTTGTTTGCGCGCGTTGTTCGGTAGGAGATGAAGGCTTCAGTAATATCATTAAGGAGCTATTAAATTTAATAACCAGGGCGTATCCCTAATATTTCAAATCGAAGGAGGAGAGTAGAACATGTCATTTATAGAAGCAAAATATGAATCTGATCACTTATAAAGGTAAAGCCAAACCAGAATGTTGAACTACAAGGGGGATGGTTTAATGGGGCGGATAAACAATAATTTTTAATTAAAAATGCGTTATAGTTTCCGTTAAAAATATTAATTGTTTAATTTTTATTTTGAAAACAATTTTTGAGAACGAAACAATTTTTAAAACATCAAATATTATGTATTGTGTATGTAAATTGTGATTTATTTCTAATAAATCAAGTAGTTAATACAAAAATTTCAAAAAAAAAATATCTTCACAACCAGATCCAAAACTAGGCCCTATATATGAGCCGTTGAAAGCCAAAGTGGTAAAGTCACTTTTAGTAGATTGTGAAGTACAAAGCTAAGTTTAGAGCCAACTGAAAAATCCTGAGACGTGTTATAATTTTTTGTTAAATATAGTTTACAAATATAATAACTTAGGTTTTGGTGTAAAATCAGCACTATAATTTTTATTTTTGGTTTTTTAATAATTTGTGACATATCACTTTGCCTCTCAACACTAATAAAAATAAATACAGCTTAAAACAATATTTTATTAGCAAAAACACAACAAATCATGTAAGCTTGTCCTCTCTCAATGGTCCATTATCTTCAATGGACGGTTTTTTTCCAAAATATTCTAAAATTACTCCTCTTGAAATAGTGGTATGAACTGGAGTAGACCCACCATATCCTTTTTTTATTGGCGCTAATTTGAAGTGGAGCAGAGTACAGTGGTGTAAGTTCCATATTTTTCATTAATTTGGGGGCACTCTTTTTATATTGATTGTTTAAAACTAAAGTCTTCATTCAAAGTGCTCTTGTAAAATATTTTGTACGGTTGATCTTTTTAAAAATGCAGCCACTGAATGTTCAACCAAGATACTATACAATCATTTTCATTTTTCTTGCGGCGAGTCACGCGAGTCAAGTTTTTCACCACTGCTATAGAGAGAATATCTTTCTTTTTCATTTTGTACACCGGAAAAGGTTTTTTGTCCTACATTTTTTTATTGTTGCATACCAGTCTTCGGGCGTAGGTATATTTTAAGCGATTTTGGGCTACTGTTCAATTTGACCGATATTTCTAAAATTTGGTAAAAATAAATAACCCACCACCATAAACTTATTATCTATTACTTCAATATCTGTATCTGAGATTAAGTTTAACCAGAACAAACACTGCTTGAAGTTGCGGTTTTGACCGCCGCAAGCATCACTGTAAGCAATAATATGCTTTGCTGCATTTACATTTGTCATAATATGCTTTCGTATACATGATCTGATTTCTTATGATCCCTGAAAGTAGTGATTTCATCCCAAATATACATAAAATACTTTCTTGTTCGGCCAACTCATCCCTAAAGTGTATACGTACATGTTCCTTTTATAGTATGCAATGGAACAGCTTAATGTCGGAAAAGATAAAGCTTTTTCTAGGTTAAACGTAAAACAGTTAATTTTTCCTCTATTGACAATAGCCCATTCCTTGTCATTAGCTTAACTTGTTTTTGCTTTTTCAGCCTTCAACAGATGCAACAAATGCTGTGTTTTTAGATCAGTCTTTTCCTGTTCATTGGTGACACAGACTAGTTTTGCCTTAAATGTAGTATTACACTTCACACATGTGTCTTTAGATGGACTATGGCAGTGTAGATTAAAATGACGATGGAATATATTTTGGTATATTGCCTCCAATACTGGACTTATATGTTCTGTTGAGCATTTTTACGTATCAAGATTGTAGATAATTCTTATGTTCAGACTGGCATCGAGGTATTTTCTATTCGGATTATGACTTCGGGTGTAATAGAACTGGTACATGGGGAAACTGCCAATACGTTCACGTACATATTGAACATGTTCTTCAGGAGTTTTATTTCTTGGTTTATGCCTTAAGTACCTCGCAAATCTTCTCCAGGTGATGAAACACGTGAACGTGTGAACTCTTTTAAGTCGACCATTCGAAATTTGGAACTGTGCGAAATACTTAAAGTATTTATAAAATACATATTTGTGGTACTTCTAATATTATTTCTACTTTGATCAGGAGGACATCAATGTTTAATGGCACTTTGTTTAACTAAACCAGAAACAAATGCATTTTGTGCAAAAAAATCGCCCATTGTCCAAATACTGTATTTCTCTCTTGCTCATCAATTCGGTTAAAACATTTTTATCTGTAATTACAATTTGTATTGAAAAATGCTTTTCATGTCATGTTGCCACCTTTTTTGCCAGATGTCCTGTAATATTCACGCCCTGTATTCCTCTTTCTCTTACGAATTACTTTGATATGTTTTTCGGGTTCTCTAAAGCGCTTTTTTCTAACGCCTTTCCTTTTATTACCACATTCATGCTGACTTTGCGAACCTGATGTCTCATCAGATAAAATATTTTGTTTTTCATCTAAAATAAGTTAGAGGTTATGTATTTTGTTAAATGTAAACAATAACTATTTGTACCTGAATTATTCGAATTATCCAATCTGTCCGGTTCATATTCACTCTCACCAGGAAAAGGTTCTATTTCAGATTCACTAGAACTCATATTTCAGATCTTGTCGCTCTCAAAACAAATTAACATTTCGTTAAATAGGTAAACTAGGTGTGCCATCTCTAGGTTCAATGGCAAACATAATTATTTCATATTTTGTGTGAAAATAGATTCCTGTAAAACAAAGCTTTTGCCGTTATTGGGGCAAAAATGGAATTTTGTGAGTTATACCACTCTGGCTTTCAACGGCTCATATAACGCATGTAAAACGTTTTTTAAACTATAATGATACTTGTATTTTGATGAGTTTTTTAAACACATAAACGAAAATACCCAATTTTTTTTATAAAGAATATATGTGCTTTATTATAGATTTATTAAAGAATCTTTTAGTGCTGGTAAAAATGTTCATATTCCCTATTATTTCTATTTCTTTTTAACCCTAGAATGGTATCGATATTTTTTAGGTAATTAGTGGTACCGTGGTGTCATATACGACACCACGGACATTTTTTTAATTTATACTAAGAAAATCAAAAACATACGTATTTTTACAGTTTTATTGTGCAAAGGTTATAAAAAAATGACTCTAAAGAAGTAGAAAAAGAGAACAATGTTTACAAACAAAAAAAAAAAAAACCGAATTTCTTCGGTACAAGTTGGATCAGATTGGTCCTTTTGTGTTAGGCACACAGGCAAGCTTACAGCGGACTCATGTCTACCTTTTCTGTTGGCAAGATCGAGGGCAAAACTTGACCTCTTTTTGTGGATTGAAGGCTGAGTTTCTTAATTTGTGAGTATGGCTGGTCCCTCTTGACCAAGACAATCCAAAATAATGGTAGCGCAACAATCTGGAGCAAAGTTGGTATTTCTAATCTCTTTTTTAGTTGCGGGAGGCTCACCAACTGTGGTGCTAAATGCCTAAGAAAAATCTTTCCTGGGGGAGTAATTTTTTAAATTTGAATCTGATTTGGTTCTATTTCGATATAAATAACATAAGCAGTAATACCTACACCATCAAGCATGCCATAGTAAAACTCTAAGAGGCCACCGACGAGTTTTTCTAGACACGGATTTTAGAATGACACAACTGATCATAAAGTGTCTACTCACTCCTTTTTAGTGTAGAGTTATAAAAAACAAGACCATCTCGGGCTTGCTAGTGTCATATCATCAATTACACCATAAATATAAAATGTTGACAGCAACAGAACAAATTTTTTTTGGTTTTTGAGAAAATGATACTAACGTCTTATTCTCGTCAAAAGCAAAAGTCAGAACTTGGAATCAAGTTTTTTCTTTTTAATGAAATTCTGGCGGAATGTCGGACTTGTTTTTCTGCTTAAGGTTCCAACCATTGTCAAACTTTTTTTTGTAAAAGCTTTTCTGCAAGATCTGAGGACGAAACGAAACCCAATTATCCATGGTGACATTTCATTGGTGCCAGAGAGCTTTTTTGCATAGGCGAAGAAACGTATGGGTGGGGCAAAGTTTCGTGATGGCAACTCGTCCGGCTCTCTGCGTTTTCCCACATTATGGTATTGCGTAATACATATAAAAAAGTCTGAGAAGTTCGCACAACATAAAACGATTTTTAATTCCAATATTGGCATAGTTTATTTGGAATATAAACTGGCGGAAAAAAAAAGGACTTTTGCTGCAAAGGAAAGAGGTATTTAGGGGGGATGAGTTGGGGGGAGGTAGTTGAGAAATTTGGGGGGTGGGTGGGGTTTATGGATATTGGGGGGATTGTTTGGGGGATGGGGCGCACACACATTTGAGAGTGTGGGATTTGGGTGATATAGGAAGGGAAGAAGAGTAGTGGGGGATGATTTTTAGGTTGTATTGGTTGATATTTTTTGATTTGAGTTGTGTAGGTATGGGTGAGAGGTTTTTGGGTGTGGTATTTGGGGGGTGTAATGTAGATGGGGGAGAGATGGTGAGTGGGGTGATATAGTAGATGTGTGTTTTGTAAGTTGTTGAATTTTGAGAGGAGGGTGCTTGTAACATGTTTTGTAAAACTTTGAGATATCTAAATTTAGTTATGGGTTTTAAGAGATTTCTTGTTGTGTATTGAGGTAATATAGTTTTATAATGAGGAGATGGATTTTTATTTAATTATGATGAAGTTAATGGGGTGTTTGGGTTGAGGGTGAAGGGTGGGTTAAGTTATTTGGAGAGGGGGGGGGGGGGGTTGGGGGTGTGTGGGATAGGGGAGGGGGGTTTTTTAGGGGTTATTTTAGGTGTGTAATGGGATGTTGGAGGGGGTGTAGTTGGAGTGGGGGGTGTAGGGGGTGTAGGGGGGAGGGGAGTTATTAGGAGGAGTCAGAATGGGAGTTAGTAGTGGGATGTATCTATGTGAGTTTTGGTGTTTTGGGATAGGTATAGTTGGAGGGGAGGATGAAGATAGATTATGGATGTGGGAGGGTGGTGGGTTGTATGATGATAGAGATAATGAAGATTTTGATGCGCACAAATTTACTTCTTAACTCCGGCCTGAGTCATACGCTTGGCTTGTTGAAAGCCATTTTACTGCGTTATATACAAATTATAAAGGGAATTGTACAGATGGTGTCGTATGTGACACCGATAAATATGTTACGATATAGCTATGAGCGCCCGATATAATAAACAGTTACGGTTTACAGTTGATTTGAAACTAAAAGAGGGTGGTATAAGGTACTGAGAAAATCCTCCCCTCTCTAGGAACGTGCTGACTGCATCTAATCTAAACTGCGCGGTGTCGCCGGCGACACCAGTGTACCATTCTAGGGTTAAGACTTAATTCTCTACAGTATGTGTTGAAGATAATAAGTTTATATATACATACCTACTTGCATTTTTTAAACATCTCTGACTAATATGTATTCCCTGCACCCAGTGAACGATCACATTAGTTCCACATAAACCTGTTACTATAAATACAAAGTTAATTTCTGTTTGTTCTTGTTTCAACATCGGTGCTACTGAAATGATTATGTACAGTGATGAACCGGTCATACCACAGCCAATAATAATTTGAAATATATTTAAGATTATAAAAATTATTGATAAGTTCTGACGGTGTTTTTGGGACAGTATAAACATTCCCACAGTCATTATGCATATATTTATTTGTAAAAGTTTTCTAAATGTATTTTTGACATATTGTCAAAAAACTTAAAGGTAGTTCTACGAAACTGTTTCATAAGGTATAGCAACTATTGGCGACGTAATTTAGAGATAGAAGAATTTATTTAATTAATATTTGAGACAATCTAAAGTTTTTAATACAACACATACATTACAAAACATAGCTTTCATAAGTGTTATAGATAGGTATATAATTAAATTGGAAGTCAAAATTTATCCAATATAGCAAAATTTTATGGTACGAGATCCCACTGATAGGGGAAGCTGGCGTAAAACGGTATACTATTTTTGAAAAGTGTTATACTTTTAACACAAGTCAACTAGAAAAAATAAAAACCGCTTAAGATGTAATATTTATTTGGTATTCACCCTGTAGGTTACCAAGAAACGAAAACAATAATAAAATTACAGAAAAATAATCATGCGTTCAAATGCATTAATCGTTTTAACCCCAACAAGTCTATCTAAAACATCGAGCAAAGACAAATCTAAAATGGCATACTAATATAAAAAAAATCATGAAACGCAACTTCTCTGCTAGAGATCTGAAGATTGTACTATTGTTCCTAATATCACAAAATTCTAATAAACAGTAGCCCAAATTTTAAACAAAAATACAAAAAACCCAAACTATTTTGAGTATTTAATACTTCAGAGCTAAACTACATACATTCAAATACAAACAACGTTTTTGGTGCAATTCATGCACAAAAAACATGAGCCCCACTGCTTACATTTGCAGCATCACATTAATGGTTTCCCCTGGCTTGGATTTTGAGAACGCTTCGCAACAAAATTAGCAAAATGCAAAATTCAAATGCTTTTTCCGGTTTGGGTCAATTAGTCTCCTAACCTTTCTTGTAGTTTGCCTTTGAATTTTCTCTGTTTCTTTTTGTTTGACTTCCGCCATGAACAGGCTGCTGGTGAGGTTTTGATGTGGATGGTACATGACTTATAGCATGGAGTGAAATAACGCACTCAACATTTTTCAAAGCTATAATTTAAAATGAACCTTAACAAATTAAGTAAAATGAAAAAACTAAGAATATTTGTCCCTGGTATTCAATATTGTAGCATTTTCTTTTCCCAAGTCACAAGAATCGATATGGATTTATATCTTGTTGCCTTTTAACATAGAAGTTTTGTTTTAAAGTAGACAAAACTACTACGGTGTTTTGTTTTATTTTAGCAGAAAGTTGATTTCGAAGGGGAGAGCTATTTACTGTATCTTTTAATCCGCGATTTTTCTCTGTTCTGATTACGGAGAATTTAAAAATATTAGCGTTTTTTAATAAAATTTGACGAAATTTGGGTGTTGCTTCGTACTACATATTAGAAGAACATTGATAACCCTAAGGTTATTTATCGGTTAAGGAGAATTACTGAACAGAGGACTTATCGTTTGGACAGCACCGAGAAAGGTTGTGAGCTGCCGTCAGCCGAGGCCCAGTGACTGAACCTCAGACAGGAGGACGGAAGTAAAAGCTACCAGAGCGAAATCTGAAGTAAGAGATTCATCATCATCATCATTTTGGCTTTACAACCCTGTGTGGGTCTAGCCTCCCCCAAGAATTCTCTTAGTCGTCCCTATCCATCGCCTTCTCCGCAAGCACGTATTTTCCATATGTTCTCAATCTTGGTCTATGTTATCTAGGAATCTTGATTCTAGGGTCTTCTCTTCTTCTTTGACCAACAGGTCTATCAAGGAGCGTTGTTTCTAGACTGGGTCGGTTTTCTCCATCTGCATTACATGGCCTACCCACCTCAGACATCCTATCTTAATGTGTTTTACGATATCTGGTTCCTGGTATATTCTATAGAGTTCGAAGTTGTATCGTCTTCTCTAGACACCATTTTCATTTACCGCTCCATAGATTCGCCTCAGTACTTTTCTTTCGAAACATCCTAACATGGTTTTCATTGCTTTTTGTTAAAGTCCAGGTTTCTGAACCATATGTTAGGACTGGGCGTATTATTGTTTTGTAGAGTTTTACTTTTGTATTTCTTGATATAGCTGTATATTTTAATTAAGGAGTTTAAGCCCAAAATAGCATCTATTAGCCGTGCAAATTCTGCGGTTTATCTCTGCGTCAATGTCATTTTCAGTATTGACGAGTGTCCCAGGTATACAAATTCGTTACTGCTTCGATGACGTCGTTTTCTATAACAAGTGGCCGTCGTACCTATTTGTGGTTGCGGACCTATTTTCATGTATTTCGTTTTATTAATGTTTATTATTAAACCCCATTTTTGTAGCCGCTTCTTTTAGTGCTACATACGCCTCTCGTGCTGCTTTTTCAGTTCTCCCAACAATATTGATATCATCAGCATATGCTAGGATTTGCACAGATTTGTTATATATATAGAACCGGGAGTTGTGATTTGTGACGTAAGTATTACTTTTTCCAGAGCTAGATTGAATAGTATACAGGAGAGTGGTCTCCCTGACGTAGCCCGTTATTTGTATTAAAAGGTTCAGAGAATTCCCCTTAATTCGTACTCTGCATTCAACTTTTTCAAGGGTTAGTTTGGCTAGACTTACCAACTGATTTGGTACTCCCAGTCTATCATTGCTCTAAACAAATTCTCTTCTATTTACAGAGTCACGCTAGGCTGTAGTGACCTTGTAGTCTATAAATATGTGGTGCGTGTCTACACCGTATTCCAGTTGTTTTCTCTAGAATTTGTCTCAGGTTTGAAATCTGATGAATTGTTGTTGTAGCGCTATTATGATATCGTGGCCACCTTCTTTATATAATTCCGCTGGAAGATTATCTATTCCGGGTGATTTTGTTTCTGGCTAGTTTGTTTACAGCGTCCTTTAACTTCCAGTATCGTTGGTGGATTCTCCTCCCTCTCGTCTGCTCCGCTTACCTCACAGCTTTCGTCTTCCGGGTTTTCTTCTTCTTCCTCTATATTAAGTATCTGGTTACCACAGACCTTAAAGGTCGATTCAGACACATCAGTCACGTCTCGTCACAGTCCTGGTGCCGAACCGAACAATCCGTCATACAAAATATTCTTTAATAGAACTATGGCGCCGGCAATCACATTCATCAGGCGACGAAACAGTTTTCCCACCTGTCAGATATATAATATTCTGTGACCAACAGGACCGGTTCGCGGTGCCGAGACATGTGACGGGACTGATGTGTCCTGAATCGATCTTTAAGTTAGCTACAAATTAGGACAGATTTTTATTTGGCAGTGTTGCCATATCCACAAATAAATCATGAAGAGCATGTGATATAATATTAATTTAATGTTTACTAAATATTCTTTTTAAGTTTTTAAAAGAAGTTTAATTAATTTAAATTTAATATATTATAATTTAAATTAACTTTTAACTTTTTAAGCTTTTAAATTCTTAAGATTTTTAAGGTATTCGGTACCATTTCATCCCAAAATTATAAGAAAATAGGCATAAAATTGAAATCTACTGAACATACTGGCAACTAGTGTTTTTGCCAGGTTATATTGCTAATCTACCAAATGTCAATTATAATTTTTTTGTCTAATAGCTAACTATAACTATATATCAAGAAGAAACAAATTATTCATTCCTTCTGTGTTTATATAAATTTTAAAAAATACCTGATTTCATAAAATAATATAATAAAAATGTACTGTTTCAAAGCATATTTGAGGCATAAAAACATATACATAATAAGGCAATGGCAAATAACGCAAACACAAATTTGACGGATCATTTGTAGCTAACTTCATCGAATTTTCTCTATACTTTTGCCATAAAATAAGAAAATAGCTTGAATTTCAGTGACAACTTACCTCTTGATTCAGGGGAAACCTATGCATTTTTGTTATTTTTGTCATTTTTTTTCCGTGATTTGTACCCAAGGGAAACACAACAATAATTCACATGTTTAGTTTTTTTTACTAAGATAACACCAATTTTTTTTTCCTATAATAGGTAATTAAAACTAAATTTTAAAAAATAAAAGTAACCAACTTAAATTAAAATTACTAGAATAAATACAAACGAAAGTTAAAGATACCTAATAAAATAAAGGTCGATTCAAACACATCAGTCCCGGCGCCGAACCGTCCTGTTTGGTCACAGAACTATTAATTATCTGACAGCTGGGAAACTGTTCGTCAACTGATGAAATGTGAATGCCGGCGGCATAAATTTTGTATGACGGATTGTTCGGTTCGGCACCGGGACTGTGACGAGACGTGACTGATGTGTTTGGAATCGAACCGTAAAAATGAAAGCTGTAAAACAACTGAAAAATAAATTTCAAATTTCAATTTACTCCCTCATTACGTTTGGACAGAATCCAGAGGAAGCGGACAGAATTATAAGCTCCGTTACTTACTTTCGATTGAATATCATTATTTGTGACACCCCCGGTATTAACTGATGGGTTAAAGTGTATTCGTGAGCGAGAATAGGCTGTCCCACATTATCTCTTTATTAAGTGACTGGAGTCCAAAGTTAAGGTAACGCTTCATGACAACTATCAGTCCCGTCATAGTCTGCGGCTGCCGAACCGGTCCGTGTTTGAGGGTCGCAGCACTATCAACTATCTGACAGCTGGGAAAACTGTTTGGTCAACTATTGGGGGGTGTAGTGAGTGAGAATGCCGTGCAACATATTTGTATATGACGGATTGTTCGGTTCGGCGCAATCACTGTACGAGAGCGTGACTGATGATAGTGTGCTGAATCGACCTTTAAAGGGTCGATTCAGGACACAGTCCGTCCCCACGACTTCGTCACCAACTCGTCACAGTGATTGCGCCGAATCGAACAATCCGTCATACAAAATATTCTTTAATACAAATATGGCGCCGGCATTCACACTCATCATGTGACGAAGAGTTATGCCAGCTGTCAGATAGTTGATAGTTCTGTGACCAAACAGACCGGTTCGGTACCGTTGACTGTGACGTGACTGATGTGTCTGAATCGACCGTTACGGTTCCTAGACTTTTTTCGGTAGCATGTCTTTAAGCTTCAAATAGGAATAAATATATAATATAATTATAGTGTATATATATAAAATAATATACTATCTATGCCGGGGGATCGTGCAGCTTCTAAACCGCATCCCCGCAATTTTTCGAATCGCCATATTTTTTTTTCTAACTCTCCAGTGTTTTACATCAACTGGCTTCCTGTCTTTTCATGGTTTTCCATAACACCATGTATCCCAAGACTTGGCTGGTTCTTCCCCCCGTTTTCCTACTATTACCTTGGATTGTATTCCAAAGCTTCTTTATAGCCATCTGTTTGTCCATGCTCATGCCACTGAACGGTGTCCCATAGACCAAATGAACTGTCCTAGTTGTTAAATATTCTTTCAGAAGTTTGTATGTACTCAAATCTGTTTTTTCCCTTCACATTTCAGAATTAGTATACGTTCTACTTCTTAATATACGGCAAGCTTCTTCTCAGGTAGTCCCATTTCCAACCGTGGTCAACTTTTTCGTTTCATCTACTTTCAAGAATCGTTGGTTATGCCTACTTCTACTTTCTTTTGTCTGTTCCGAGCTTACCTTACTCTTTTCGTCTTCATCAATATTTCTTCTTCCGCCTCTATATTTAAAAATTTACCCCGGTCAAAGTATTTCCAAATTTCCACCCATCGAATCAATACATCCCATTCAAGACTTCTGCATTGTTTTGTAGTTTGCCAAAATTTATTTGACTGGTTTTGTTGTTGGATTGATAACCATCAGTGGCGTAGCCGCAAACCATTCTTTTATAATTTAATGTGGGCAAGATACATATGCGGGGCCAAAAACATATGTCATTTCATTATTAAACTTTTATTCATGCAAAATCTAGTCAAACTTCCAACGTGAAAAAACAATTTAATTTAAATATTACAGGAACAGAAATTTTCGACTTGTTCGATCAGGCAAAACATTTTTCAAACTCAGTTGATTCCGCTCGAATATTCATTTAAATAAAGGTCACAAAATGTATGCAAGATGGATTACAGGGCAATGGCCTCAAACGACTTACTTGTGCAGATTGCCATAGTTTTAGCTATATCACATTTAACAGCGCGATACCAATTCCAAATTAATTATAGTCGACTAGAAAGGTAAAAAGTTGGTGGGAGGTCGACGAGGTGCCCAGACCTGTAGGTACCCTCATGGGATTAGGACATCCTAACAATCGAGGACAGAGATTGTAATAAATTTTGTAAAGAATACGATATGATCAGTTACAAACCACCTGGTAATAAACTACCCTAAACCGACGTACTAGACACTTGGAAAGCCGGCTATTAGATGATGGCATTAACCCTGAGTGGTTTCAAGAAAATCAAGTAACTAGATTGTGATTTAAATGAGCGTTGTCTCGAACATGCCCGTCAAAAAAGATCCCGACCGATTTCCTGGCAGATGTTGGATCTATATTCATCACACGCTGGTGTATCAGAATGTTAACCTAAGGTTAAAAGACATACCAGCGACAAAAAAAACCAAAACCAAAGGAACTTAATCTTTTGACGATAATGAAACATAAAAACAGAACATTAAAAAAGAATAACAATAGAATATAAAAATCATCGGGAGAACAACTAGAAGATCCAGAAGAAACTAATGGAGTGGAATTTAAAAAACCAAGTATTAACGCGAAATCGATGTACAGACGACATCCTTGAATATAAGGAGACCAGCGTCGTACTGATAAAATCTATATGAAACAGAATATCAGACAGACCTGCAGAGGAAGAAATAAAAAGGAAGATCAAATTAGCCACAGGAAAAATGGATGAGAGGAAAGGAGGTGACGAAATGGAGAGTGTTATAATCTAAATCACGACATATATTTAATTGCACACAAAACTAAAAAGAATGAGTTAAATATATTTCTAAAAATTCGCGTTTTCCCTCTGTAAACTCGTTGACAATAGATAACAAAATTTATTTTGTACTGTAGGCACGAAAATAAGAAAGAGATGGCAAGTTTCCTATATATCAGAGTTGTTGTATGAAGATGGCCAGAAATAATATGCCAGAATTCGACCAAAACTGTAGCGGACCGCACAGAAAGTTATGACATGGGGAGTAGAACAACGCGATAAATAATGCTAAAATAAGAAAAGCTTGTGTGTCCAGATGAATAACACCAACGGAGGTGCTGAACTAATAGAGAAAAGAGAAGTAGTAACGATTTTTAATTTCAATGTATAACACTGGGAGTGATCGCCCACAGAGATAGATCTCAAAATCCATCTTTTGTCCGACATACCTAAAAAACACAATGCGAGAAAATGCGCAGAATATCCGCTCAATTAGCCATAATGAGCCACACACCTTAAAATATTCCTAAGAATACTTCACAACAGAATTGTGCCGTGACCACAGATAAGAGATGTGCTTGCATGTTTCGTGGACTGTTCGGAAAAGGCAAATCCGAATACAGCAATGTAAAAATTATACTGCAAAGACTGAAAAAATATATAAATGATTGGCTGAAAGAGGATATTCGTGTCGCATTAAAAAAGTGGTACTATTATAGAATCAAACTGCATATCGTAAAAATATGGAGATAACGAACACCGAATGAAAACAACGTCCAATCACACCGCGGAGTCCACAGAAGGTGGCATATTGTTCGACAACATTGTTCAATGTATTTTACTCGGACGATTATTTAAAAAAGTACATTTGAAAGACCACCCGAATGGTACAGTAAAAATCTTGACGGGGAACTATATAATGTTGATAAGATTTGTGGCAGACTAAGAAAAGAATTCCTAGACAGATAACTAATTGCAAAGAACTTCAAATTCTGCAATTGTGTGCCGTATTCACGCGGTTAGGAGAGGAAATGGGCATATTAAAAATAAAGCTCCAACACAAAAGCCAAATTATTAGTAGTATAGGTGCGTGACCCCACATCCCGATGCCAAGCATCAATATAAAACGGAGTTCTCAAGGTTGGAGAAAGATTTTTCAAAAAATATGACATAATTTAGGAACTGTGATCAACGGACCCACTAGATTCCAGACCATAGAAATTTAAAGACGTAAGAATACAATGAACTAAAACTACTTTCTTGTTTATGAAAATGAACTCAATTTCTTTGCGACAACCTATCTCAGTTTAGAACTAAGCCAAATAATGGTTAAGTGGTGTTTTGGTCCGTAACTTTAAGTATATGTTCCAGAACGTGTGACGCCTAAAGAGAAACGATCATGAACAAGAATTGAAGCATTTGAAAAAGTGGTTCATAGACGAATGCAGAAGATACCTTGGACACAGCAAGGAAAACTAACGAAAGCAGTTCACAAAGGAGCGACAACAAATAAATAGAAACTGCAAAAGGAGTGATAAACATTGAAAAATGGTCCTTAACAGGGACATAACGTAAGGGGAAGTCGATATAAACTATTAACAACTGATCCCTTAAAAAGAGGCAAAAATAGAGGGCAGTAGGGGATGTAGGACAGAAAACAAGTGTTCTATGGTTATAAAAACATTCGTCGTGAAGGACTTCCGATTATCAAATGCAGAACAATTATTCCCTATTAGAAGAAGAATCGAGAGAAGCCTTTGCAATGATCGTCCAACGCTCGGATAGATTCTGAAATGGCATGCTAAGAATACAACCAATTCAATACTATATATCTAAAGGATATTTACAAGATTCTAAATTAAGGCATTTCGTTTAATACTGAATCACATTCACTGAGAGAGTCTGATTTAATCCCGTTCGGATTTTTCAAACATTTTCTATGCATCCTACACATCATCAACTTGAAATAGAGGGTGTACTTAACTGCCTCGTTTCTGCTTTCCATCTCGGGTCCGATAAAGGCGTCATGGTGATAATTGTATTTACTTTACTTCAAATCAATTCCCAGCGTTTACTGAAACGTAGAAAACAACAAATACATTTTTTGGATAAAAACAAAAAAATGTTTTGTTGCAGCCGAAGAATTGGGGCGTCTACCAACAGCAGATTCCAGCTATGACAAGCCGCAAGGTGGAAAAATCCTACGATTTATATTTAATATTTCGAGTTTTGACTCCCACTGTTGATGCCTACCATATTGCGCCATTGGTCGTATCCTTGCGCCACGGTAAGTTGTTTTCCGAATATACTGCCATTTTTTATCTAGAGTCTCGCTTTGGAAGGCATAACCTTAAATACTCTCCCTAGTTTGTCTCACTTAAAGCAAACATCCAATAAAGGGTTTTTCTACTTGTGCCCCGTTGATGGATTACCAAAAATTATTTAAGATCACAGAAAATATGTTTCTATTATTACTTCAGTCACGTAGGGTAGTCCCAAGAAAAGAAGAAAAAATGGCTTGAAACCAAAGTTTTTCAGTGTTTTAATTGTTAGAATAAAAATTGAATTTCCCATCAAGTAAACCGGTCGAATCGCATCAAATTATTAAAAAAGAATAGATATTATGGCTCTCTTTTGAATTATGTTGCCGAATCACATCACCACTAAACCGGTTTTTTTGATAGCAGTGTGATCAAATTTATTTTTGTATACGTGACTTAATATAATGATGGACGTAAAGTTGTTTAGTCAGTATAGTAACGTGTCCATATGTTTCTCGAAAAGTTGGATCAAATTTTGAAATCAATGTAAAGTAAATCAATTAAGTTTCCTACAATTCCTAAAGTCCACCCGTCAGTCTTTTGTAGCTTTTCCGTGACCTCTAAATACGAGATTATGAGAGGCCAAGAAGTTCAATATTAACGATTCATCTCTCAAACAAATTGTTGCCAACGTTTTTGAGATTTACGAATTAGCCTTTCGTTTTCTTTGTCTATTGTTTTTTCGTGTGTTAAGCCTCTTTCTAAAGTTATCTATTGGAACAGTGCTTTGAAACAATGAACCACAGTTTTAAGTTCTTAAATAGAATGTCACAAAAAAAAATATTATCACTTATGCACGATGCACTACAAGTCAACCCAAGTAGACTATACGCTTTGCTTTGACGACCAACAGCAAGAAAACAAAATCGTCAAAAAGTTGCGGTGTACGAGGAATGTACTGTTGTTTGACGAACGGGGAATACCCTATTTTGTTCTGGGCGGTGACGTACAGCTGAAATTCTTCGCTAGCATTAGGAATGCAATTTCAGGGGAACACCTTTTTTAGGCCAGCGGTGACGTATATTGCAGCGGGGATTTCTCACGGGCGACAGCCACGCAAGCACTTTTTTTTTACTATTTTTCGGCGCGTTTTCATGGCGAAGTTATAAGTAATACTCTACTTCCCCATGTGTAAGTTGGTTTGTAGTCATTTGTATTTTTCCTCTTTTCTTCTCCTTGCTATTTTATCTGGTAATTCCTTCTCGAATAGTTTCAGTGTTTCTATTTCATCTTTTGCTGCTAGTTAAATACTTTCCTTTATAATTGATGGATTCGACTACGATGTGTGTAGTGAAACTAAGAATTCCTGTTACAAAGAGAATAAAACAGCAATTTCAATTAAAAATAAATCAATAGAAAACAACATAGTGTTTACAAAAGCAGACAAAGGTAACACTACTATTGCTATAGATAAAATAGAATATAATAACAAAACAATAGAATTCTAAATAATCAAATATTGAACTTTACACAAAGATCCGACAGAAAAATATCAAAAACAAATTAAGCTAGCGTTAGAAAATTCAAAATCAATAGTAAATCCAATAGAACAGAAATACCTCAATATCATGAACCCACAGCCTCCTAAATTATACTCTTTCATTAAACTACACAAACCGGATCACCCAATAAGACCTGTAGTTTCTTTTTATACTGCTCCGTCATATAAACATTTCAAAAAAACTGTTGAATTTTTTAGAACAACTAAATTTTCACCTAAATTTACCTATAAAATACATAGACTAGTTAATAATATACAACATTTTCAATTACCCAACAACTCCAGATTAATTTCATTGACGTAAAAAATCTTTTTCCTAGTATCCCTCCTACAAGAAACTTTTATTCTAGTAAAAAACCTTTTAGACCAAAATAGTACAAATCCAATAATTTACTCTGAAATTTTATATCTTCTTGAAGTTTGACATAAACCAGGACTACTTTGAATTTAATAATCAAATATATACAAATAACAGTGCAGGGACTTATAATGGGCAATCCTCTAAGCCCATTGCTATCAGATATTTGTATGGATCATCTAGAGACAAAGATTTCAAACCATCCCGTATTTAAACAGTTTTTTATATTGGTGGAGATACGTAGACGACGTACTAGTATGTTTCACAGGAACTAACAGGCCACTCGTAACCAATTTTTATCGTATATTAATTCACTTCATAGTCATATTGAATTTACAATAGAAACAGAACAAAATCAATCTATAAATTTTTTAGATTTAAAAATTATCAGATTTAAAAACAAACATGACTTTCTCATATTTTCACAAACCTACCCATACTGACACGACTATACACAATTCATCATCCCATCCAACACAACACTAAACTGGCAGCATATCATAGTATGTTACATAGATTAACAGAAATCCGATGTCAAAATACAACTTTGAGACAGAATTAAATATAATTAAGCAAATAGCAGTAAACAACGGATACAATGAACAAACAATTAATAAAATGTTAAATCAAAAACTACACAAGAAAGCCCTGAAATTAGTATTTCCACCACCAAGAGAAAAAACCCAGTACCTTCTGTTCGATTACATATACAGGCAAAATTACAAACAAAAATAGCCAAACACATAAAAAAGAAAGGAATAACACCAGCTTTCCGAACAAATAACAACCTAGGCAAATATATAAAAAACAAGAGCCAAAATAAAAAACACTTACATAGTGGTGTGTACAAACTTAATGTGGCGACTGCCCAAAAACTTCGGTATGACATCGGTCAAACTAGTAGAAACTTTAACAAACGAATAGCAGAACATAAAATGGCTTTCAATAATAGAAAAACAGATTCTACATACGCACTTTATCTTTTAGATCACAATCATTCTTTTAACGACGAATTTAAAATTCTTCACATTCAAAATAAAGACCTTAAGCTATCCTTGTTAGAATCTATGGAAATCAACAAATTAAAAAACACAGATATAAATCTGAATGACCAATTTGAGACAAACAGTTCTCCCCTCCTCAACCTATTTCATTAGAGACTATAAAGTGTAAAAGCATGCAAAAAAAAGATCACATGCGAAAGGCAATCAGCCGAAACAGCAGTAGTGATAAGAGTTAAAATAAATTTTTGTGGAAGTTTGAAAACAAAGTTTTCAGTGTTTTATTGTTACTTTCCTTTATTTTGGTCCAGTAGGAGTCATCTCTTTCCGACCTTCTTCATTTATATTTTGATTCCTCCGCCTGTTGATGATGTTTTCCGAGTAACGTTCTGTATCTGTTGCATCTCTTAGCTTTTGCACATTCCATTTCTTTTTAGCCATTTTATTTTCTTTGCAGATGTTTGCCTCGATGTCTAGCCCTCAATATTAAGATCACTAGACAATGACCTGAGTGTATATTTGGGCCTCTATAACTTCTGCAGTTCATTAGGTCTGTTACGTGTCTTAAATTAAGACGTGATCAATCTGACTCATCATTCTTCCATCAGGGACGTTCAGGTTACCTTGTGTATGGCCGTTCTATTAGTCCAGCTGATTCTTAGCATACGTTTGTAGAGCCACATTTCAAACGATTGCAGATTTTTTTTAAATATTTTTGCTTCATCGTGCACGTTTCACATCCGTACAGCAGTGAAGACCCAACATAGCATTTTAGTGTCCGAAATCTTATCTGGATGGTCAACTTCGGGTGACATAGAAATTTTTCATGTAACTAAACCGATGCTAATATGTCTCCTAATCTATTTTGTGTGGTCCAGCTGAGTGTTTATTTTTCTTCCTAGATGTATGTAACTGTATTGTGAAACCTATGTGAATATAATTTTTCCAAACTATCCTGTACGTATGTGTTATTTTGTTACTTTATTAAAATCATTTCGTTATATTCTTCTATTTAACTTTGTGACGTTTAAGTGAGTTAATAATATAAATAATAAAGGTTTTAAAGTTGAAACAATATTTGTAATTAATATTAATACTGTCATCTGTAATACGTATATATGGTTTCACATACAGACAATATATGTATGTGATATATTATAATAATATGTATTAAAATGTAGTACAATATTACCAAAAATATAATCAAATCTATTTTGTGTGGTCCAGCTGAGTGTTTATTTTTCTTCCTAGATGTATGTAACTGTATTGTATATTATAGGATAAATATCTGTTAAAGGGTTCTTTTTGTATTAATTTATCATATAAGGACTAGGTAGGATTTAAATATAGGTCCAGTTAGTAAAATTTATAAACACCATTTTAAAGAATACTATTTATTTTTTACTTTTTATAAATGTTTTCAACATGATGATTTGCTATTCTGTACAATATTGAATGTGGTCTCACCATCTTGCCAATGATAGCTCTTCTATAGCACTGGAGCAAGGATTTCTGAACCTCTGGAGGATCAAGGAATAACTGAATATCACCGATATACTAAAATTTAAAAATAATAAATATATAATTTGCATCTATTTACCTAAAAACATTTGCAAAAAGCTAATAATTTATACGATAAAACATTTTAAACTAGATTTACAAGCTGGATATTAGAAAACGACCAAGTCAAACTTAAAACGAGTTAATTATAGAGCATTTTAAGTATGATAAAATGTCCATAATACAAATGAAGAGACCCTAAGAAGAGCTAATACCCAAACAGAGCCGTTAACAACAAAAAGTCTCATATTTGGGCACAATCTAAAAGGCGACAAATATAATCTTTTTGAACGTTATCTTAATGAGAAACAAGTTCGAAAGGAACCAGATCGCACCATTGAGTTAAACGACAGTCACGGTTGATACATAAGAAATAGATGTGGTAACATTTCACTCTGTACCTGCGATAGACAAATAAAGAACAACGATCGTGCTATAATAGATTTTATCGTCATCATCATCATCATCACGTAGCGCTACAACCCTGGGTGGGTCTTGGCTGACTGTACAACTTTTTTCCAATTTGTTCGGTCTTCCATCAACCTAGGGTCAAATGGAATGTTCATTTTCCGGAGATCTGCTTGAAAGTTATCTCTCCATCGCATTCTGGGACGTCCGAGTGGTCTTTTGCCTGTGGATCTCCTCCCATACCAGTTTTACAAGTCTCTCGTTATGTAGTCTGTGCACGTGGCCTGCCCATCTTGGTCGCTGTGATTTAATTCTTGGACAATATCAGCGTCATTGTAGAGTGCTTTTAACTCGATATTGGTTCTGATCTTATACTGGTTTGTTGTGATGTCATGGTGAGGACCCAAGATTTTTCTAAGTATTTTTCGTTCAAAGCGTCTGAGCTTTTCTTCGTTTGCTTTGGTCATGGTCCACGTTTCGCATCCGTATGTTATTACAGGTCTGACGATGGATTTATAGATTTTGATCTTTGAACTTCTTTTAAGATTTTTTAATTTGATGAGCTCATCCAGTGCGAATAGACAGCGGTTTGCAGATTGGATTCTATCTTTTATTTCTTCAGTAACATCGTTGTCAGCTGTGATTACGGCCCCCAGATACTTAAAACGTTGTACTTTTTCGAAATTGAAGGTGTTGACCGTCAAATTTTGTCCTATTCTGTCTCTTCGTGTCGTTCTATTTATACACATATATTTCGTCTTCTCTTCATTAATGTTCAGCGTACTTCACTTGTTGCTCATTTCACCTTGTTGAAGATGTCTTTCGTGGATAGGATGGAGTCTCCAACGAGATCTATGTCATCTGCATATGCGAGTAACAGCTTGGGACCTTGAACCGATATCAATTCTGTTTTTATTTCGGCCAACCTCATGGCTTTCTCTAATACAAGGTTAAAAAGTAGTGGAGATAACGCATCACCCTGTTTGAGTCCACTGTTGATTTCAAAGCTGCCAGACAGTTTATTATTTACACGTACTTTAGATATTCCACCCTCCATACAGACTTTGGTCATCCGAATGAGTTTCTTTGGTATTGAGAACTCCGCCATGGCATTCCATACATGGCTTCTTTCTAAGCTATCATATGCCTGTCGAAAATCTATGAAAAGATTGTGTATGGGTCTGTTATACTCCCATCCCTTTTTCTAGAAGTTGTCTCAGCGTGAATAGTTGATCTATTGTTGATCTGTTTGCCCTAAAACCGGCTTGATATTCGCCTAGGACATTTTCAGCATAAGGGATTAGTCTACTAAGAATGATGTTTTCCTTCCATCGTGCTGGCATTCTTTCTTCCAACCATATGTGCGTTATTAGCTGGTGGATTTGGCGATGTAGTGCGTCTCTCCCATATTTCAGAAGTTCTGCTGGTATCTCGTCCGTACCCGGCGCTTTGTGATTTTTCAGCTTATTTAAGGCCTTTTGGGTTTCTTCAAAGGAGGGATTTTTGACGGGCTTGTCCGCTGTGATATAGATCTCTTCTTTGTGCTGTTCTTCCTGTATGATGTTTAGAAGGTCCCTAAAATACTCTTTCCATTCTTCAGTTACTTCTTTACCGTCGATTATCATATGGCCTTGATTGTCTCTCAGTGTATGCTCTTTTGCTCTGACTAAGTAATGATCTGTGTCTCCGTCTATTCCTTTCAGGCTTCTTACGTCTATAATATTGTTCCCATGACGGTCATTTACAATGATGTGGTCAATTTGGTTGCGTATAATATGGTCGTTTGAGACCCAGGTTTGCCTATGGATGTCTTTATGCGGAAACATGGTTGACTTTATTAGCATATTATTAGCTGCTGCAGTTTCCGTGAGTCTTAAGCCATTGTCGTTGGATATATTGTGGAGGCTGTGTTTACCTATTGTGTGTGCATCGTAGAAGTCATCCTTGATATCTTCATCCTTCTCTTCCCTTGGTGTATCGTTCTCCCTTCATTCGTATTCATATCCTTTCGTTTATAAGTTTGAAATTTAGTATACTCTGTACTAGGCTGTCTCTAATCACAAACCCCGTTCCAAATTCATGTCTTCCGTTTTTGTTACCAATGAAGAAGATGGTGGATTTACTTATTTTTATATTTCCATCGTCTCTGGCCATCTTATTTCTTGGACTGCTGTTATATGAATTCCTCTGCTTTCCAGTTGTTCCACAGCATTTATAACAGCTCCAGGTCTGTATCAACTCTGGACATTCCAAGTTCCGATATTCATAGCCCTTTTACATTGCATTTGTGGTGTTTTGTGTTTATCTGTCCGGTTCCGAGACAAAGTTGCAGTTTTCATAACTAGTTTCTTTTTCCGATGGTGGGTAGTTAACCCTCCGCTCCTCTTTTATCTGGGCTTGGACCAGCTGCAGTAAGGTGATTTCCGAGCTACTTAATCCACCCGTTCCTTACAATACCCCAGGCAGAGTTATTTTATCGTCAACCGTCATTAAAGTCATTCCTTATTGTACTCATTTGCGGCAGTAGAGTAACACTTTATTGTACTGAAAAAATAAGAACTTTATCTGCCGCAAATAGTAACTCTGTAGACTGAAATTGAATGTCAGTGGTCGATAGCAGTAATCGATTATTTATTTGAATGACAATAAATTTTATCTTATCCTATTATTAAAAATATTGTAAAAAAATAACGTCATTATTAATTAAACTCATAAGACATTTTCAATTAAATCACCTTTCAAATCAGTTCAGCTCAGTTTACCAGTAAAATTGTTCACTAGTATTTAATGTAATACAACATAAATAAAACTGTTGTATTTATGACTAATTTATTTGTTAATGTTTTTTATGGTTAGCTATAAAATTTTATATGCTCCACATCAGTAAACCCTCTTTATCGAACTCATCTGTTACTCGCCCCGCTCGCTCTGCTCTGAATATCAGACTCGTCCAATAAAGAGTTACTTTATCAACTTGGTACATAAATATCTATCTATTTACATTTTTGATTTAAGTGAAATTCAATAAACATTTTTTTATATTATGTATTAAAATTAAAAAATACGTAATTTTAATTATATTTAGAAGGTACACAATGTTTGATGAATGTTGATTTCTAAATAAGAACGAATATTACCTATTCACTAAATAAAAAAAAATGCAATAAAAACTAAAATAATTAGTATTAGGTACAGCTTATTTCAAATCGAGTGGCGAGCCCTTCCACGAAATAGTTAATCGCGCAGACAATAGAATATCTATGATCAGACCCATGCAGTGGCGTTGCAATATTAAACAAATTAAATTATTTGAAATCGCACTAATTACAAAATTATTACTCACTTAAATAATCAATGGAGTTTGATTGTACACAGATTGTTTTAAAGATACCAAATTTTTTGTTTGTTATAATACCATCTTTATTAATTGATACTCAAAGTTTGGTAAAAGTTAATGTTCAATTTAGTATCAGTTACCTTAAAATCGTAATTATAAAGTCATTATGAATGACTCTTTAACGACTCGTTAAGGACATACAAAGAACTGATAAGAATTATTTCCCAGAATTTCTAGTCACTGAAATTTCAAACGAGTTCGTAATTTAGTGTCATTATGTTGTCGAGTCTCAACAAGAAAGATTAGCGTATTAGAACTATTTTGTAAAATGGAGATGGTTAAGTTTAGTACGAGTAAACAGATCAGATTGACACCAGAATCCAAAGGAATAGTTTACAATGTATTTAAATATGTGCAAATACTATTTCCTGAATGATAATCGAACCAGTGTTGCCAACGTGTGAGTGAAGCTACTGGAGTATCTTTGCGTACAGTAGAAAGTATCATTCAACAAGCGAGTATGTTAACAAACGCAGAGTCAAATAATAGACTAAAATTTCCAGCTACAACACTTGCTAAAAGGAAAGCAACCGTGACAGACTTGAGGGAGTATGACAAACAGTTCATTAGAAATACCATTAATTGTTTTCATGAGACTGAACGTTATCTTATATCATTGAAGCTTTTGCAGAAAAGGCTTAAAGAGGTATACGAGTGGACTGGAAGTGTGACTTCTCTCTACAGAATTGTGAAAGATTTGGGATTTAAATGGAAGAAAACGAAAGATAATCGACGTTTATTAATTAAACGGAATGATATTCGTGCTCTACGCATTAAATATTTGAACAAAATTAAATATTAGAGAAGCGAAGGTAAGTCAATTGTATATGTTGATGAAACCTATGTTCATGCAGGACACACTACGCCAAATAGCTGGACAGATGACAGTGGCAAAGGATTGTTCAAAAACATTTCAAAAGGAAGTAGGTTGGTTATCGTACATGGTGGTGTGGAGATGGATTTCATACAGAATTCCCTTTTGATTTTTAAGACAGGAAGTTATCATGATGATATGAATTCAGAAAATTATAAATAATGGATAAAAAAACAGTTAGTCCCCAATTTGCATGTTGGATCTGTTGTTGTTACTGATAATGCGTCATATCATAATGTACAAATTTTTAAAGTACCCACCAGTAATTCTAAAAAAATGGATATGATATATTGGTTGACAGAAAAAAAATTACCATTTGTAACGTCAATGTTAAAACCGCAATTGTATGAAATCATCAAACGACACAAACAAGATAACATTCAATATAAATTTGATAAAGTGCTACAAGAATGTGGATATGTTTCTGTAAAACTTCCGCCATATCATCCAGACTTGAACCCTATAGAAATGGTTTAGCGCAAATAAAAAATAAAGTTACAAAACAAAACGTTTATTTTAAGTTAGAACACGTTAAAGTGTTATTGGAACAGGAATTTGGTAGAGTTACTGTAGATAGCTGGAAGAAAGTGTGTGAATATGTTGTCAAGGTTGAAGATAAGGAGTCGCATATAGTATTAAGGATTGATTTAAATGATCCTAGTGACGACGTCAGTGCATCTGATTATGAAAGTGAATAATATAATTTAACATTACGATGTACCTATGTAACATATGTGAATATAAGTTTTCCAAACTGTCCTGTACGTATGTATTATTTTTTTACTTTATTAAAATCATTTCGTATATTCTATTTAACTTTGTGACGTTTAAGTGAGTAATAATATAAATAATAAAGGTTTTAAAGTTGAAACAATATTTGTAATTAATATTTATTAGTACTGTAATCTGTAATACGTATATATTGTTTCACATACAGACAATATGTGATATATTATAATAATATGTATATATTATATCCGGTTTTTTAGGCGTTACGCCCGTCCGGTAGGGATCTATGGAGGAGTATCACCGAGCCGCAAGCCCTTATCTCTTGCCGTACTGCTCCACCATAGGCCGATCAGAACCCAGCATATCCTAGTCTAAGCCGCAGATTCATCTAGAATTTTAAACTGCTGCGTTAGACTTTTTGTTTTCTGTACACCGAGCTGGGGCTCGACCCACATCCACTAGACCATTCGACAGTGAAGCGAATGAGAGGCAGCCGCACAGCCCGCTGAGCTATCTGACCGACTAATGATATGTATTAAATCAAATATATAAAATATACTCAAATATTTTTTAATAAATTGTGTGTACCTATCTTTAACAATTTGATTTAAATCATAAGTATTTTTTGGAACGCCACTGCTTTGTTTGGTGAAGCTTTACTGTTCCTAGAAATTTCCGCCACTACAGTTGAAACATACTCTAGTTGTCAGATTTCTATAATTAATTACTTTCGAAGTAGAATAGCAATATTAAAATAATACATGATATCTGTTTTTAAATGATTGAAAATGAATTTACCGCTTTAAATTCGTATAAAAAGATAATTAGAATGTTCACTTTAGTTATTTAAAATTATGCCATTCTAGATTTTTTAAAAAGGCTGGGATAAAGGGACAACTTTAACTTAGGGATGAGCCACAATATACCACTTAGGTCGAGTAGAAGGGTGATTAAGCTTCCAGGCATATTGAACTTTTTTTTTAGAATGAGGTGGAAAGGTTCGAAACCGACTAGTGAATGTGTCCCTAGTACTGTTGGATTTAACAAAGCAGGATCACACGACAACGGCACAGAGTTCACACGAAATCCGGGCCCCCATCGTGCGCCCTTGTCAGGTCGCCTACCAACTAAAACCACCCCCTCTTCGACGCTGAATATCCCCGGACAAGTTCATTAGAAAACGAAACATGCGGACATCCCGCGCAGTCTGGAAGGGTGTTCTTGTGGAAGGTCTTAGGGTTTGTCCTACGATGTATACCTAATAACGGCACACACCTAGGGGAGGGTCTGATTCCTTTTCGGAAGGAAAAGGGGAAAGGGGTTTGGAAAACCTATGTTAATTGTTGTCTATTTAATATTCTTATATGTGTGACGTATATATCCGGTGTAGCTGCTCTGTGTATATTAAGTGGAAGAGAACTAGGAAAAAGGTTGTTTTGTAGATAACAGGTGTGGCTGCTATAGGTATATTCAAAGCGGGAATATTGAACCTAACCTAACCTATATTAACTGCTTTTGCAACCCTGTCATAAAACTCTGCCACGGATTGTACCAGTATTAAAATAAATGATTTTTATTACTTAGATAAATAATCACTGATATATAACTACTTCTGTTGCTTAGAACTAAAGTTATTATAAAAAAAATAGGGCACTAAAAAGGACTCAGAAGGAGAAATAAAAGTAAAGTATTTATTTGAAAATATTTACCTGATCTGGAGTAACATTGCAAACTTGCACAACTCCCATATATTCCGACCAAAGTGTTTTTCTGTACTGAATACTATGTTTTTGAGCTAAAGGCACAATAATTATATTTCCGAATAATATATCTCCATAGCTAACCCCCTGGTATTGTTCTAGTAATTGGGCATAAAAATCTTGAAAGTTACTCAAACCTAAAAAAATTTAACATTTTCAGAAATAGCTCCAAATGTATTTCACATAAACGTGATACCTTATATCCGAGTTTTTTCTCTATTACTCTGTATTAGTAGATATGATGTATGTGTACATCTGGAGATACATAGAATACTTGGTTCTGTAATAACTGGCCAACAGAATCAAGAGGGACACGTGAGGAAAAAAAAAGAAAATAACTTTAAAATGCTCCGCAAAATCGATAAACCTAAGATTTTTGGTTGATAATTTGGAAAAAAATATGGCACGAGAAAATTCGTGAAACAGACATCATCATCATTGTCTTTGCCTTTATCCCTATGCAGGGTCCACCGTCATAATATTTCTCCATAAGTTTTCTACTAGCATGTCCATGCTTCTTTAATCTTCCGTTTCTACTTCCTCCAGGAACTTGAAAATCAGCAATTATTCGTATTGGGTGATTAAAGTTTAGACGTTGAACATGCTCAAACAATCTTAACCTATGCTCTCTCATTTTGGCATCAATTGATGCCACCCTTAGACTTTCCCAAATATACACATTCCTAATATTATCTTTTTTTGTATCTCCACTCATCCATTTAAGCATTCTCATTACGGCAACATGAATTCGTTGTTCCTCTTTCTTTTTAACTGCCCAGCATTCAGTTCCGTACAACATAAACTGTCCGTCGGTTCCGTACCACGTCATGGTCTTATGACAGTTTTATACAATTTTTCTTTGAGTTTCATTATAAGCTTCCTGTGACATAACAAAGCATTCGCTTCATTCCATTTCATCCATCCCGCCCTAACTTTACTGCGTACATCTCTATATATTTCCCCGGGGCTCTGTAATACCGATACTAGGTACTTTTAAAACTATTTTACAATAATTGCACCATCCAAATTTATCACCTTATTTGTTGTGTCTTAGTACAAGTATATGTAATAATACTGGCCACAATATTTTTGCTCTGCATAGACCTTCTATCTCATCCTTTGACATCTACCACTTGATCTTTTGTAGTCCTCTTAGATATTTCGGTTTAATTTCGCTTTTAACTTCGATGTCCCGCACAAGCAACTTATGTTGTTGGCTCACAGTATTACAACTATTACCTTGCAGTCCTTACATTCACGTATATCTTCTTTTCTTGTATGATAAATAAAATAATCTATTTGAGAATGATTTTGTCCATTCTTGTTTGTGATAAACTGACTTTCTCTCTTTTAAAACAATGGGAGTAGATGTTTAAGGGGGCGTTCACCCCACATAGGGAAATCAATGTGTTAGAGAGCGAGAGAGAGAGACCGTTTTTTCAATGTATCGGAAATATTCAGATATATGTTGACGTCACAAGCTCCGCCACAATATGGCCGCCGCCATTATGTCGAAGGAACCGACTGTCAGAGTTCAACTTTTATCCACTAGTTGTCACTAGTCATCCGCCATTATTAAATTCACATCAATTTACAAATTATAAAGCTGTCAAACGTTTTTGTAATGTCTGCTATTTCACGTTTGTCAGATGTCGTTCGCCATTTTTTATCCTAAGTAATTTACAAATTATTTTTGTAATTCAACTATCATCCGATAGTCGGCGCCTGCTATTTTTAAAAAATAAATTATAATTATTAACATAAATAAAAAAACGTCCTGATGTGATTCGAACCAACGATCTATCGATTCAAGTGCGAAGCCTATTCCGGGTTTACTAATCGGCATATCTAATGCTGTTGTTGCTCATTCCAGCATATAATATCCAGTATTCCAATTTCCTAGTCTTCTGTATATTACTTCATACCCTCTCTTAGATTGACCCAGATATGCATTAAAATCATCTCGTATTATGACTCCCTCCTTTGATGGAATATCACTCAGTATGTCTCCCAGTAAATGATCTTAAAAAGTTTTTCTTTGATTGTCACCAAAACCGAACCAGGAGCAACACTAAAATTCATCATTTCTTTATCAAGTATAAATTTCAGTGTCATTATTCTATCACTCGTTCTTGCAACTTCTACTACGTCTTCCATTTTTCTATCAGCAATTATACCAACTAGATTCATAGTGTTACATACCACAATTTATACCATTCACCTAGTTCTTTTGCCCTTTTCCTTTCCAGCTCGTCACTCGAATGCAAGCAATTTGTACTCTCCTTCTTTTCTTTTCTTATCAAACGCATCTTCCACTTTTACATCCATCCAAGATTCCTATCCTGATTTTTCAAACTTGTAATGATGTTTCACGTGAAATAGTCCTTACCCGGAAATACGAACGGACACTCAGTTTACTTCCGGAACATTTTACGTTAAGAGGTGCCCTTATTTCAGTGAAATTTTTGTTATATTAGAGAAGCTTTTTCATTATTTCGACCTGAAAAGATTTTCACACCCGCTTACAATTTTCTATATAGCCCAAGATCCCTACCGTAAGGACTGCCCTATAAGCCAATGTATTGCTGCTCGTGTATCCATTCAATGAATTGAACATAATGTAACCAAATGCATCTCCTCGGTCCCGTCAGAGCTCCGTACATACGCACTACCACCACAAATTGATCTTCCATAGATACGCGCTAGATACGATGGAAGGCCGACAACCGTATAAAACAAGAGCCGCCGCACAAGGGAATTGAGTTCCATTATAGCGTTGATCTGATAACAACTCCATTGGTCCTAGCATATTGACTGAAGACCAACCATTTCTGCTAGTGTTGATCTAGTAGCATATACAGACCTATTCTTCCCCGTGTCTAAGATTTGATTAGTCACTTTCGGCTTCTCGCCAGACCGAGTGTTGATCGGCCCGTTCCATTTTATTCCTCTGACCCGTCCTTCCTTTCTGCACTGCGGGTGTAACACTCCATTGCAATTTTATGGGATTAATTGTACTTGATTTTTCGCATTTATTAAACAGTGGGTCGCCGAGCCGTGCGTCGATGGCGCAGCCGTAGGATCGGCGTTTGATTTCTATTATCTTGAATATAATTTTATTTTGTTATTTATGATTTCCAAATATATTTTTATTTTAATTAAACCTAAGTTTTATCGAGTCTGCTGTCTAAGAGAGATACCCGTCACAAATTGGCCCCCGAGCAGGCAAATGTACACATGGGACATGCTTTCGAAGACCAGAAGACGATCTAAGGCGAAGAGACTGGCGTCCACACCCAGGAGATCAGGTCATGAAAAAGGAACACCATCTATCATCGGTAAGTGAAGCTTTCACCGGCAAGCTGACACCAAACTATTCAGGTCCATATACAGTAGCATCAGTTATCTCACCAGTAATAGCTAAACTAAAATTTTTGAATAGTAGCAACTGCAAACAGGTGACAGCGCATTTCAAAGATTTAAAACCGCGAGAGGGGAAGGCAAATCCAAAGAAATCCTATCCCCACCTAAGACAGAGTGTACTTAAGCAGCGAATTCAGAAAGCAGAACTCAGTTCAACTAACACATAGGCATGGAACACATACTAGACGTTCTCGAAGAAATGAGCCCACTAGGAACACCAGAGACCTGAGCTGCCTGTCGCGCCATGAAAGAAAGTAGAATGCATCCTCAACACCAGCTTAACCAGCTATTCTGGAGCCGCAGCAATGACGACTCCATGGGAGCTACAGCCAGAAAACAATTCCGACTTGGCGAAAATCGTCCTGCAACGACGACAGAAGAATAAAGATCAAGTGGCCACCAAGAGTGAATGGGATCACGCCACGCCACAAAAAAAAGTTTGATACATTTTTTTTCCCAAAGAGAAGGGGGTGTAACAATATGCATCACCTCGGTTCCGTCAGCGCTTCGTACAGACATGCTCCCACCACAACTTACTTTTCCATTGATGCGGGCTAGAGGATTGGAAGGCCGACGGCAGTATAAAACAAAATCCACCGCACAAGAGAATCGACTACGATCAGAGCGTTGATTAGATAATAATTCCACTTGCCCTAGGTTATTAATTAAAGGCCAACCGTTTCTGCTAAAGTGATCTATCTTCCGTAGCCGGTCTTGGAGTAATGATCTGAGACAGACCTATTCTTTCATGTGGCGTTAATTAGTCACCTTCCGCTACTCGTCGGACTGAGTGTTGATAAGCTCGTTCCATCTCTATTCCTCTGACCCGTCCTTCCTTTGTTCGCTGCTTGCACACATCGTAATTGTCGTTTCAATTTTATGATATTAATTGTATTTTATTTTTCGCAAGTATTAAACAGTGGGTCGCCGAGCTTATTTGATACTGACATGTACAGAGAATGACAGCCACTGAGATAGCTATATTGGATTGGCAGCTACTGAGCGAAAAAAAAACAAGGAAAAACCGAACACGGCTTAATGGAGTCCAAAAATCAGAGAAAGATCTACGACTAGGAGATTGGTTCGATAGACGTGAATGGAGACTGAGAACTGGAAGGCGCAGGACGCTATAAACCGGGCATTATATATATAAAAAAATTATATTTTAAAATTCAATAATCGGCTGCAACAAAAACATTAAAAGCAGAATAATAATTCATAACTGCTCCACTACCTCTAATTTTGAATCGGTTGTGCATATGTTGCAGTTTTGAATGCACTAATCATCGGACGGACCGCATAAAACTAATTGACACATTTTTTTAAATTTATATATTGTTTTATTTTGTTACTTTATTACTTAAGCAAGTTATATTTGTCTCAAGGTTTAATTAAATAAAACATACATACCTTGTATTTTTTTATTGAAATTAAAATCCTTTTCACGCTTCATGACGTTCTTAAAACAAAGTTCTAGTAAGTCATGTATTTCCTTAATTAAAAACAAACTATCGCTACCTAAAAATACGCAAGCTAAACGACAAAATTTATCGGTGGGATTAATTCGTGAAGCCAAAAATGGAAAATACGTTTCGTAGATTAAAATCCAACGCAAACAGTTTCTGATAATGAAAACTTGTTCGGTTTCATCGGTTTTGTCGTTATTTTGTTGTTGATTTGTATATAAAACTAAAATAGGTGTATATATCCAGTCTATAGGAATAACATTGCCAATGTTTATATCTAAAGAATACGATGTTGAAAAATCCGGTACATCCTAAAAAAGTCTTAATGAGAATATATTCATTTAACCCTTTTCTTGACAATGTAACAAAAATGTAACATTTTTATTTTAGGTCCTAAGTGAGTTCTAGACGATTTTTGGCGCATTCTGTTAGTCACTTTTTGTACTAATAATATCAAACTACTACTAGATGGAGATACTTGACTTTAATTTTTATTAGTACCGATTTCTGGTAATTGAAAACTGATATTTGTGAGCGGTTGCATTTTTCAGAAGGCCTCAACTTTTTTCACAAACTTTAAATTTTTTATAAGAAATAGTGTGTTTTTGCTTATTTTGGTGATTGTTTTATATTGTGCAATTATCATATAAATAGACAGTGTACGTTTTAGTTTGTTTTTTGTTTATTGAACTATCAAAAAACCTTGCAAAACATTTGTAACAAATTTGTTACATTGCCAAATATACGGTGAGTAAAGATTTTCTTTATGCAAATATAAACTTTTGATTTTTTTAATCTCTGCAATATTTTTATGCAATTTTATTTGTTTGCAGATAAATATGTTTAAAAGAAGGATATGAAAAATTATTTCTATGTGTCCCAAACCAGGGACTGAATCAGAAGATGAGGATGAGAGTAACAATTCTACATTAGAGGTTCTACAATACTCTTAGAGGTTCTACATTAACTACCTGATATTGAATTGGACGACGAAATTCTTATTGCTCCGACCGATAATTTTGAAGTAATTGGGGTAAAAATGAAATTTTTGGGGGTAAAAATGAAACTTGTGAGTAAAAAGTATATATTTTAATTTAATTTTTTTTAAACCTGATTTGCATGCACCGAAATTGTTTTGTATTATTTGTGAAAGATAAATTACATTTTCCTACTATCCTTTGTAAATTTTTTATATGCCCTGGGAGGAATTTTAAACTCCAAAACCCCCCTGGGTGCGCCACTGCACTCCCCACCAGTAGAGTGTTCTCGAGTTATATCTTTGCGCAGTAAAGCACAGCCCCGAGCCCCGGCTACCTGCTCAGTCCCTCAGCCCGTGCCGTGCAGTCAGAATACAAATACATTGACGAGTCAGAGAGTTATAGTTAGTTGCTGACAATCATTAATCATCGATATATCGATCAAGGTAAGCCGCAATTTGAAAATTTAATTTAAGTATTTTACAACTATTATTTTCTGTCTCCTTCAGATGGCAGCAAATAGAAAAAGAAAATATCAAGACGAATTCCTTAATTACGGTTTTACACAAATAGAAGACAATGGTACAATGAAACCACAGTGTGTTGTATGTATGAAGGTATTGACTTCAGAATCTTTCAAAAAAAGTCAACTGAAGAAACATTTAGATAATTTGCATTCACACCTGTCTTCCAAACCGCGAGAATACTTTGCAAATTTAGAAATATCTGTTAAAAGACAAAGATTGAATAGCAACTTGTTTGGTACATTTGATCAGCGTTCAGCATCAAGGGCTAGCTTTGAAGTAGCCTGGTTGATTGCTCGAAATAAGAAACCATACACTATTGGTGAAGATTTGGTTAAACCAGCTGCTGTAAAAATGACAGAGATTATGTGTGGTCAAAAAGAAGCGAACAAACTGAATTCAGTGCCCTTGTCTGCGAGAATTGTGAAAGAACGAATTTCTATATTAGCAGAAAATGTGAAGGAACAAGTTATTTTCTCATTAAAACAGGCTAAATATTTTGCTATTCAGCTTGATGAGACAACTGATTTTAGTAACAATTCACAGCTAATGGTATATGTTCGCTACAAAGGTGCAGATAATTTTGAAGAGGAATTGCTGTTTTGTTCTCCTCTCGAGTTAAGATCTCGTGGAATTGATGTCTACAATAAAGTAAATGAATACTTCAATGCGCAAAGTTTAAAATGGGAAAACTGTATTTCAGTATCTTTGGATGGAGCTCCAGCTATGTGGGCCATATTAATGGTTTTTCGGCTTTCGTAAAAAAAATAACCCAAATATTGAAGTTATTCACTGTATGATCCATCGCCAGGCCCTTATGGTCAAATATTTAGAACCTACACTGGAAGCCGTCATGCATGATGTCATCAAGATTGTAAATTTTATCAAGGGACATGCACTAAACACGCGGCTATTTCGTGAATTATGTCAGGACGGTGAAGCCGAATATACGGACCTACTTTATTATACAGAAGTAAGGTGGCTCTCTCGCGGAAATGTACTAAATCGAGTATGGACTCTCAAAACTGAAGTGGAAATTTTTATGGTTGATCAAAAAAATATTCTCGCAGATAAGTTTAAAAACTCTTCCTGGGTTGCATATCTCGCATATTTAGCTGACATTATTGAGAGTATAAATATATTAAACAAAGAATTGCAAGGAAAGAATATTAATATCATTTCAGCGAGAGAAATAGTGTCAGCGTTTGGATTAAAGCTGCAATATTGGAGTCAGAAAGTAGAACAGAACAAGATAGCTTCTTTTTCAAGGTTAGCTTTGTTTTTGGAAGATTGCGAAAATATTACTTTTGCTGACATCAAGGATACAATTGTAAGACATCTTATCAAACTCAGAAAGCGGTTTTCAGATTACTTTCCAGATCTTGATATACGTACTGTCAGTTGGATTGTAGATCCTTTTAAATGTGAAATTGATATGATACCAGAAGAAACCTTCAGGTTTGGCAGAAGCAATTCTTAAACTTCGATCTAATACTGAAGCACGTATTCGATTTGAGAGTAAACCAAATCTGTCGTCTTTTTGGATATCAAAAGCTGCAAAGGCTTTCAAAATTGCACATGAAGAGGCGGTTAAAAAATTGCTGCCATTTGGAACAACATATTTGTGCGAACAAGGCTTTTCCACTCTAGTGAACATAAAAACGAAGAACAGAAATCGATTAAACGCCGAAGACTGTATTCAAATCGCTCTTACATCAAAAAGTCCCAATTTTGAAGCAATTGTATCGAACATGAAACAACATCATTTCTCCAAAACGTGAAGGAAGAATGTTTTCAATTATTCTTTTTTTATAATTTTTTCAATTCTAATTTTTGTTAGTACAACCATTATTATTATTATAATTTGTTACAGTACCGCAATGGGTTTTAATTTTTTATATCTTATTATTGTTATCTATTATTATGTTATGTATTTCTAGGTATCATAGAAATTGAATAAATGATGTTTATTTTATGTTTTAGTTATTGTTTTCTGTTCAAAACTATCATGGGGTCTATAATATGAATGATGCTAAAAAGAGGCCTTTTTTTGCTTTTTTGTTTTTTGCCTTGGGTAATATCAACTTACACAAAAATGTTTTGGGGTAATGATTAAAAAAGTTCCCCGACCGCTGACCTACGACAAGTGTTTTAGATGAACCGTCCACATCACAAAGACTAAACCACAGTTCTCCCGTCAAACCACCGAGAATAGGTAATAAAAAGACTAAAATTATAAAAGAAAATTATACATGGTCCAATGAAAAATTTACTGGTTGCGTTGAAATTCCACCAAATGATGTTGGTGAATTGGCCGAAAAATCACCATTAGACTATTTTGAATTGTTTTTCCCTTGATATTTTTTGGCTTATACCTTTTAACACAAACTTTCAGTTTTTGTTAAAAGTAAATTTCATTTCCAATGACATTCGCGATTTTATCGCTATAGAGTTAATAGTGGGTATTATGGTAGTCCCAGCCTATACTGACTATTGGTCCGCATATTTTAGATTTGAACCAATAGCTTCGGTAATGTCAATAAAGAAATACCAGAGTTTGAGACGCTTTCCACATTTTATGAATAATTTGGACTGTGACACAGACAGATATTTTAAGGTTCGACCACTCTTGGAGATTGTAAAAAAATATTGTCTTGTCATTGAAGAGGAGAAAGGGCAGAGTATAGATGAGATGGTGATCCCATACAATGGAAAGAGCTCATTCAAGAAAACAATATATAAAAAACAAGCCAAAAAATGGGGCTTCAAAATGTTTGTTAAGTGTGGAGTATTAGGCTTCGTTTACGACTTCATTCTATATGGAGGTGTAGATACTTTTATGGTAGTAATTCTAACTGAAAATGAAAAGCAGCTTGGCTTGGGTGGATCGGTCTTGGTTTCCCTGTGCACAACGAAAAAAGAAAAACCGTACACTGCAGTATATTTTTACAATTATTGTTGTTTTTTTTGAATTGTTGTTCCTTCAAATCTGACAAAGAAATGAAAAATGAGAGCCGTGGTTCTTATTAAAAATTATCTGTGGGTAAAATAAAAACGTATGACAAGGAAAGAAAAGCAAAAGTAGATGTGCTTTGTCCTGCTATTATCAAACAGTATAACTCACATACGGGAGGGGTTGATGTGGCCGATATGATTATAGCTCTATAAAGGACTGCGTTTTGTACACACAGATGGTACATGGGTATATTTTCCCACATTATTGACCTATGTGTGACAAATGACTGGGTGCTGCATCGCAGGCACCATGCCTTGGACAGTACAAGCTCAAAGTATATGAGCCTAAAAATATTTGGAAAATCGATTGCCGATGGACTGCTAAAAAAGAGGTGAATGGTGCAAACAAAAAGAAAATTATCAAAAGAAGAACAAGACCCTGAACCTAAAATAAGAATTGACAAAAATACATCAGAAGATAACGACTCGTGCTATGATGGAATAGACCACTCTCCTCAGCCAATGTCTACATCAATGAGGGGAAGATGTTGGTTTTGTAAGTCGGGAACTACTTCCTTTCAGTGCATGAAGTGTGAAGGTAGGCGACTTTGTCTAAATGACAAAAGAAACTGTTCTTATGTTTATCATCAAAAATATGTAGGCATCTAGATTGTATAGTTTTTGTTTTTATTAAGAATTTTATTTAGATTTTACGAATTTTATTTAGAATATAAGAATTATTTTTGAAGTCTATTCTAAAATTACAAGCTTTTTTTTTAATTTGTAGAAAAACTCATTTTCCTCTTTTCCTATCTGAACACTTTTTTTAAGAAATCGTTTAAATCATAGAAAATGCATGGATCCTCAGAGATAACCAGGTTTGTGCTATTGTGGGAAATGTAGTAAATTTGTATTCAAAACAAATTCAAATTTGGTACTTAGCGACAAATTAAAAGTGAAATATCTCTTTCATAAATTTATAAATAATTCTAAAATGACATTAATACAAAGAAAATACAATTTTTACATTTTCATTTGGGTTTGTCAAGAAAAGGGTTAATATAAATAAGCAACATTTCAATTCTACTTGATATAAAATATTCTACTTGCTATAAATCGTACAGAATCGCTCTAACTAACTTTTTTTAGTCAGTTAGAAAAACAAGTTTATTTTAGAAGTATATTAATTAATTTGAAAATTATATTAAAAAAGTTTACAATCAGCTGACACTAACTATAAAAATAGATAATTGTTTCTACTTACATTTTGTAATCCTAAAATTTGTGTATACACTTTCAGAATCTCATTCAAGTTTTTCAAAGAAATTTCCAGACTTAAACTTCTCTGGCTTATATCCAAATGTTCCATAAGTACTTCACTAGGATAAAACTTTGAACAGAAGATTATATTTGCTAGTATAAACCTTATTTCAGGTTTTTGTTCAGAATTAAAGACGCATAGACATTTCACAGCTACGTTGTAAAAAATTGAAGTGTCAATATCATCTTTTACTGCTACTGCCGATTTTAGAATGTTCATTAAAAATATGCTTTCAGGTCTCGCAAACCAATGATTTGTCAGGTAATATTTATCCAACTTCGATAGCGACGCTAAATATTTTTGAATATTAGGATGAGTCAAAAATACTACTTTGACCTAAAAATAAAAATGAAATATTTTTAATATATAAAATATGGTAAATTTAAAACACAAAGACATACTCATCTTCATGCAATAGAATCCATAATTATAATTTAACATAATTTTCTTTGCGGTATATGTTAAAAAATAGAAAATACTTATTAGCTGACCTAATTAGATAAATCTATTGACAATCAGTCTTAATACGTTTATTTTTCATTGAAAGAAAAACATAAAAGTCGTACGAAATACAGTTCTGAAATATTCAGAATTCAAGAGATTTCACTTTGTTCTCCTTTTAATTTAGAATTTTTAACTTTTAATTTAGTGGACAATTTTACAATTCTTGACTTCGTTTTGTTTGGAATTTTTTGTACAATATTGAAAAAATTTAATGTTTCCTTACAGTCCGCTACTTTTTCTGTTAGCGATAGGCACTAACGAGATTTTAATCAAATATTTGTAAAATAATATGAAACGTTGTTTTTATAAAACTTTTTTGTCACTGAAGTACACATTTTACACCATTAAATATGACTCATAACTGTAAACATATTTATTACTAATATCCTTATTCATTCATTTCAAGTATTTTTAGTAGGCAATATCCAAGGGACCCCTACGCTAACACCAGTTTCATGGCGTTCTTCGAGATCATTCGCGGCTCAGCTGAAAGACCGGTCTGCATTCCATCTTTCCATACTAGTCGAGATGGTCACCGTCCGAATTTCGAAAAGATTCTCGATTAACTGTATTTTATATTTAAGGTGGAAATTTTGTTAAAAACAGTTAGTTAGTTTTGAATATCGCGTCGAGTTTTTAAATGTAACCCGCGTATTGTAAACAAATTATATATAATTATTAGTGTGAACTAAATTAGTACAAATAAAGACTTTAATAAATTTGTAGGTATTATAAATAGAACCTTTGATAATAAATAAAGACAGTTCAATAGTCTAGCTAGTATCTAGTGCTGTATTATGCCACTACAAAGGCTTTCCTCTGATAACTTTGCCACCGTAGTGACCCTTTACATGGTAATCACACTCAACAATAAGTTTTCCAAATGTTAAACGTTTCCTAGAGTGTGATTAGTCGGGTTTGGATTGTTTCTGGGAAACTGGTAGAGCTATTACACGACACGGAGGTTGTCGAGAACCTCCAGGAGAACTATTTTAATATTAAAACAGCTAGAAGAAATCGTACATGATCGGATTCTGGGATTAGGGTACATACTGACATTCGCCTAAGTTTGTTTATCGTTCGCAGAATATTGCACGAAACTGCACTTGAGGTCCAGAAGACGTGCTCGACATTCTAGTTAACAAGGGCCAGCCGCGTAAGCCATTGCCATTTGGGCAACTCAACATCAGCACTGGACAACAGACGGTTTGGTTACGAATGAGTCAAAATTTGCCTTGTATCATTCAGATGGCCGTATGCTGACTTAAAGAGAACGTGACGAGAGATACATCTAACAAAATGTGGCTCCAAGTGTAGCACTTATTCTTAAAAGGCAAACAATAAATAGTCAGAGATATACCAAATTCACCATTTATCCCATTACTGACCAATTTGCTCGCAAGTTAATTTTAAATTTTCAGAAACTGTGAATGATGCTCTAGAATAGTTATGTACTACTCGTATGGAGTAAGACATAAGCATCCTCTTATTCGACAGACTGTAATTCGAATACACAAGTCTGGAATTGTCTCCAACGACAGCTTAATATTCGTGACCAGGGACACTTCAAGAGCATTCTGAGGTTTTAAGAGAGAAAAATGGTAAGTTTTGGACCAACGGTTTATACGATCACTGGTTATGAGAATGCCTGGAACATCACAGGTAGTATTAAGAAAGAGAGGGAATATTTCTGTTCCAGATCATTTTATCACTCATAGGTATCATCTTATTTGTTGTAGTAAATGCATATTTATCGAACAGTTTAAATACTCTTGTTTTTAATCTACTAAGTTTTAAATATATTTTTTTTTGTGCTTGTCTCCACTGATTTGCCCTAAACCCCTTTCAATATTTCCTGCTAAAACTCCATCATCAGCATATATTACACACCAGGGAATTTAACACTGCAGTTTTCTTATTATCTAATCCAACACTAATGAGAATAAATAAGAAGTAAGCGCTAAGCCCTGATGCAATGCTACTTTCATATGAAATTTATCAGTCTCTCCTACATATGTCCTAAGATTAGTTGTTACTGGGTATAAAAAACTAAGTACATATCATTAAAAGATTACCTTCTGATTATCTGTGCAATTGACATACATTGAAACAGCATGTAGAAAGGGAATACAACTGTTACTTTGAATTAAAGGTACTACATGGTCCATAGTATGCCAAGATGCAACTTCCAATGTCCTTAAATTATTGCTGGGTTTATGTGTATCGTAATTATTTAATAACATAGAACCACTCCTACAACAGAAAATTTAATTTTACTTTTTATGGTGTTTCACACGGTTATTTAGATGCAACCTAAAAATATGTTTTCCATTACAAATTAAAAGGCACGAACGTAAGATAAAAGAGATCTTGCTAACGATCCCTATTAGATTTTGAAATTATGACCAATTGATTGGCAGATTGAGAGCTGTATAATTCAACGAGTATTTTCTCATTCTGTTGTTTTTCCATCTTTTATTTATTCTGAGGGATTGTATTAACTCACTTCTCAATATCTTTGGTCCGTCCAATTCAAGATTATTCTGACAATAATCTGCAAAACAAACTTTTGATGTAATTTTCCTACGTCTGTAACTGTTCTTCCTTATCTACAATAAATTTGTTGTTATCGTCTTCTTGTATTTTATTAAATTTGATCTTATTATTCATGTTTAAGCTATGCTGTCTTCGTTCTATCACATTTTCCTTTAGTCTCTTTTATCTTTCTGCTGAAAGTTCTATCTGGTTCTTTGTATCGTTCAGGATTATTTTTATTTCCCCTCTTCTGTCCAAAGCTGTAATATTTCGTCTGTGATTACTGATTCACTCTTTCTTCTTGCTCCGTTCGTAGCAACTAATTACTTCTTTCGCACCGTTGTATATAACGTCCTGTAAGTTGATTCAGCCTATTTCTATATCATTGATAGTGGAAGGAAATTTTTCAAAGAATAGTCAGTTTCATGTAACATCCAAAAAATTGTAACAATATCTACTTAATGTCTTCCAGGTCGAAGACTCTTGTAAAAATATAATTTTAAAATATACAATCTATAGTCAATTACAAAGATTTTATTTTAAATTTTGTGGCTTTGCAATAAGGTTAAAAAGTACCATATTGGGGACTTTTTCGTGGCCAGGTACCCAGATATGACAAGTTTTTTGAGTTTTATAGACCTCACAAACCAAAACCTTCTTTTGGTTTTGGAAGATTCTTTTGATAGAATTACTCCCTCCCTTGCTTATACTATCCTTAGAATCATTGTTCATTGTAAGTTGTTTTTTTTAAACTGAAATAAACGGAATAAAGAATTTGAATATATTTTTAACTAATTGATGCATCACTCTGAAATTTTAACCAGACTTTTAACACTTAGACCCTACGTCTAAATGTCAACGTTGTAGGTTCATTTTTACAATAGTTATTAACATTTATTGAAAATTAAGAATTCTTAGGATTTGTACAGTTTTCTAATCAACAAATTAGTAAATCAACATTCGAAAATCGCCATTTCAAATCTTTAAAGGTGTTTTATCAAATAATTACCTCCAAATTCATTAAAATGTATGGTTTTTTACTGGTAAAGCAAAGTTCTTAAAATAGTGCATTCTTGGCTTTAAATTCTTAATAATTTAACAAGTCCACCTAACGCACTGCAAGCAACATAGAGGTTTGGGTTATCAACTGGTCCACATGAGGTCCACAAAACTCAAAAAAATTGTCAGATACCTGGCCAGGTCAAAGTCATGGGAATACCTTATTTTTTGGACTATAAGCGGAAAAACGTCGATTCACATGTCATAAAACAAAAAACAAACTGACAATAATATTGCAATTTATTAACAAACTAAATTAAAAATTTGGTGTTAATAATTTTACTTACTGAATTTTATCTGTAACCATTCTAAAACCTTGAGAATTTAATATTTGTAGTATACGATTATCAAACTCGTCTATTTGTTGATACTGTCTTAAAGCTGTCATACAAGATATTAAAGATGCTACCAATTGTAATTTTCCACACTAAAAACGAAAGACATTATTTATTAAATTTAAAATTGTGACGCATTAGTTAAAGAGAAAGGGAAAGGTTACATACTATATCCCAAATACACAGTAGTTTACAGTGGTGTGTAAAAGAATGAGAGAGTAAAAGACAGTATTCCTATGGCAATGAGCTTGAGATACAGACACTGCGTAAGAGAAAGTAAATGTATACACCCATGCACGTCTTAAGATACAGAGACTGTATAAGAGAGTGTAAATATACAGTACTGAAAAGAATTTAACGTGGGTATGCGCTTTCAACAGGAGGAAGTGAGAAAGGAATATTTAAATCGGCATAGGATTATAAGAACCCAGTCGAAATTTAGATAGTGGAGTATATCGAGAGGGGAAGTTTAACATTGTTGTCAAACTTATTGTTTTTATTTGACCGTTCGTCTTTTTGGCATTTGAAAAATATGTTCAATCAAGTTTGGTCGAATTGATTTAAATGACAGCTTACTATTTTTATTGAAAATAAGCCACAATTTTACAAGTTTATTTTAAAGTTTTGATTTGCCCTCCGGAAATCAATTTCAAAATACAAAACGTTAAAAAAAATTATTAATGCTTTGTATTTTGAGAACGATTTTCAGTTATCAGTTAGCAAATTGTTCTTCCAACCAAATTGTCGACAAAAATGAAGAATATTTCGATTCCAAGTCGGACTGTGATGGAGCAAATTGCATTCAGGAGCCTCTAGAAGCTTATGACTCAGGCGAAGAAACTAATATCGCATTCGAGCCATTAGTTAGCAATATTCAAGTTTTTTTGGCACGGATAATTGGAGCATGGGTCACTGCTGTTACTAAAAATTTATTTGTAATTCAGTATTACCTCATTACTCATGGAAGCATGTAGCGAATTATGATTAAAATGGGCGAAAAATTACGTCTTTTCGTGACATAGCTGGAAAGACTTTTCTAGACATGGAAATAAGTAAAAACTTAATCATCAAATAATTAAATAACTGTACATTTAAAAATATCGACCACGAAGATAATATTAAAACAACCTACATAACCAACTGTATTGTTGCTCTAACGATCTAAAGAATTACTTACCGTGTACTCTGTTAAGTTACATAACTGTGTAGTCCATTTTGGAACACACCGATTAATTATCGGCATAAATGGTATTATCAAAGGAAAGTTTTGTTTTATAATATTGGTCAATAAAATTAATACGGCCGATACATGTCCCAAACGAATATAGGTCGTTTTCATTTCCAAATCTGAATTTTTATAATGGTAATCCAGAAAAGATAATAGAACAGGTTGTAAAGCACTAAAAAATAAAATAAAATGACAATAAAAACAACCGTCCAATACTTCAGTAGGTCTGAGAATATTAGCAAGAGTAGACATAAAATTCATAAAATAATAATAAGATTAGTGCAGTTCTAAAGTCTGCCCCTATAATTCTTTTCTGAATCATAACACTTTAATAAAGAAATTTTTGACTAACAGAACTACCGCACCTGTACGAATGGGGGCCACTTTGTAAATTATTTTATGATTATCTGACAAACAAATAGTAACTAAGTTGAAAGGTTTTAGGTCACCCTATTATATCAAGCCGTTTTTTATTTATTTTATTCTCTTGTGTGTTGTTCTATAAAGTAATTTCAAAATGACGACCGTTTATATATATATATAAATATATATATAATATATATATATATATATATATATATATATATATATATATTGTTATGCTATTTAAATTGTATTCTATTGCTTATTTAGAAAAGATCCTGTCTATATTTATTAAATGATCTAATCTCCAATTAATCACAATAAATCAGCATTAATTAATTACAATCTCAGGCTATTTAACTTGTACTATTTACCTTTGATCGTGGATTCAAAATATTTTCCAATTGGCTTCCTAATTGGGATAGGTAATATGACCTGAATAACATACACAGAATTTCAACTGAACTATATGTGAGATGTCCTTTATTTTAATGAAATTTTATATGACAATCAATGCTGTAATATTTGCAATATAATACTTTAAATATATGAGAAGTTGTTTTCTATCATGGACCCAAATGTTATTTTACATTGATTTTTAATATGTGTTATAACTAAGCTCTCTTTATAATTTTTTTCTTTAAATGATCGCAAAATTAACTGTCTCTATTATTTATTCAATTTATTTAATTAATAAATGAAAACCACACTCCTGCTCTAATGAAAATTGACTGACCTTTCGTTCTCTGCCGTTGTAATTCTATGGCCACGCCATAAAAAAAACCTTTCTCTGCTTCTGCTCCTATTGTGGTCCAGATGACGTACACCTTTCTCCTATCTGTCCTTGTATCTGCAACCCAACAACTCGTGTAATTCTATGCAGCCTCCTTGGCGCGCCTGTTTATAACTTCAAATGTTTCCGGCTTCGTCTGATATTAATATTCTTATACCCTTTGGTTTTTCTATCTCTCTGTACCCCGTTCCTCACACTGATCAGATTTTACACAGCAAATAAACACACCCGGTAAATTACGTCTTCGGGACTTCAAACAAACACAAAGCTCCTTCCTTCTTGGGCGACGAAAACTGACTAACTAACTTTTTTCCTCTCTCCTATCTCATAGCCAAAACCACTACCTCCATTGCATTCAAAAATTGACCAATAAAAATCATCCACCTCTGTGACGTATATCGTTACCAACCAACTCTCTTTATAAAACGTCATTCGGGTAATTCCAGAAAACAACATTCTTTAATTATTCTAACTAAATCTATCTGCTTTACAAATATTTCTTACTAATAGCTACAAACGATACCTGTTTCTCAATTCAATGTCTTTTGTTAATAAACTTTTACCGATATAATCTTTCGGGAGAAAAACCACCGCAAATCCCGGTCTATTGTTTAAACACTGTCTATATACACTTTTATTCTGGGTAAATACATTCCACAATAGCCGACTTATTTAAATTTCTTATCGATAATATTTGAAAGTCTTGTCTCTGAGGCCTAATGAACAATTCTTCGAACAACTTAAAATACATATTTTGTCTTATACAGGATGTTTGAAAATTTATATGCCCGTGTCTTTATGAAATATCAATAATTTTAATTTTTATTTAAGTAATAAAATTTGTATATCGGTTTTTTATTGCTAATGGACATTCAAAAGTACAACAATATATATATATATATATATATATATATATATATATATATATATATATATATATATATATATATATATATATATATATATATAAAGATCCATATAAAGGAGTACGACCGTCAAACGATTATTCAATAAAGTAAGTTTCAAAAGAAAAAATCTTTTGATCACGAGGATATCGGTCAAAGGAGAAATAATACAAGGAAATCTCAGTTCCATTTCTATATTTGAAGACGTTTCGCTTGTGGAATGAAGCTTGTAATAATAATAATAATATAATTGCCATCCTGCCGGTGCGTTTGGATTTGGTTTTAGTCTTTTTACAAGTCTCTCTGATGACAACTAGACCCAGAAACTCGTGCAAGAGAATGGTAAGAATGGTAAGAGACTCGGCTTAAATCCAAACGCAACCGTCTACATATATTTATTTTGTTTTCGTTCTTACTCGACAAAACGAGTAGAAAAATGATGGTAATTTATATGAGTAAATTGTTGATGCATAGGAATATTAAAAATCTTGGAAGATTTGAGATGTGGTGCTACCGCCGTATACTAAAAATAAGTTGGGTGGATAAAATTATAAATGAAGAGGTAATACGCAGAATAAATAACGATCCAGAAGTTATACTGAATATAAAAAAGAGAAAACTTGAATACTTAGGCCACCTGAATAAAGGACAAAAGTACACATTCCTACAAAATATAACGCAAGGAAAAATCCAAGGACGCAGAAATCCAGGCCGTAAAAGAATGTACTGGATGTCTGGATATCCTAAAAGCCTTTGATTGATCTTACCGTTAGCCGATTATTATTAAGAAGCTGGAAGAGGTATTATTAACATTAAAGGATAGGTAAACCCTAGAATAAATCTGCAAATGGGGCGGTGGAAATGGGTCAAACATCTGTCAAATTTGCTTCTTCCTTTAAAATTAGAACGTGGGCAAAAAAATGAAAAAACTGTATGGGATATCCCCACACCCTCGTCTCCTAGGTTTTTTCGGCCAATAAGGTTTAGGCTCGTCAAAGAGAACAGTGATATCATTTTGACTTATGTGGCCAATAATTTAGAGTCGAACATGAATTTATAATGACAATGGTGAACGCAAAGGTCCTACACCTCCTCAGAAATTAGACCGACAAATCGATGTTACATTTGCGGTGCACCTTCAAAAGGCGTATTTCGACTACACAAATGATGGAAACACATGCCGAAGATTTTTCAAGGATCCCAAAATTGCATTAGGAATTACGGGTATTATTTACGAATTTATATACAGGTTAAAAATCAGAGGTTTGGAGACTATTTCAAGCGGCCATAAAATTAATCATGAACAATACAACATTTACGCAAAAGAAACTGCTCGTTTATATATTGTTATCTATCCATGGCATCCCATGACGCCCACATTGCACAAAATACTCGTGCATGGTGCAATTATAAAAAAATGCGTTATTGCCAATTGAGAAGCTCACTGAAGAAGCCGCAGAAGTGCGCAACAAGCACTTCCGGTTTGATAGTCAAGATTTCGCACGGAAATTTTCAAGAGAAAGCTGTAACAGGGATATTTCCAATCGCCTACTTTTGAGTTCGGGCCCTTTGATGAGTTGCAGGAGGCAAATCAAAAAAAAAGAAAGAAAAGTAATTTTCTATCTGAAATATTGCAAATACTGCGTTATTAGTAGCAATCAAACACATTATACGATAGCAAGTTTTATCGGATTAGGAATATTTTTAATATATTGATTTGAAAATAATATTAATAAAAGTAATAAAAATATGAAAATATTTTTCGTTTTACAGCGTTCTCTAGTATGGTAACATAGTTTGCGAAGGCTAGTAGTCTATTTATGTTCTTTATTACTGGCATCTTGTGTATTAGTGCGATTTGACACTCAAATTACTAGTTAAGAGGCTTACTTTTTTGCTATTCTATTCCATTACACACCTAGCTATTTACCTACCTAAAATAGTCCATAGCTAATCCATAATGCACTAGAACACTCCAAAAATGGATGCATTCTGTCTGTAACCTTATGCCAGTGATGTCTGAAGAAAAAAAATCATTGGAAAGATACATAAGTATAGAGTCTAGTACTTTGTGCCTAAAAAGATAATAAACAAATTATTTTTCTTAGTTTAACAAAATATATAATATTCAAGTATATAAAAAATAATACAACATAAAAAGTAAAACAGAATATTGGCATTTTCTTTAATTGGTGGAATTTCCAAAATACAGGTAACTTTACATGTTTCACTGAAACATCAGCTTCCTCAACATGTTCTGAAGCTATGTTTGTGGCATTTAATATCTTTAATAGGAATTAACCACAATTTTAGTTTAAAATACGTTTATGTTTACATGTCGACTTCCACTTTGGAAATCTTTCTCAAATTTTTGGAAGTTGAAATCAAAACGTCAAAAAAAAGTAATTTCAACAAGGCATTTCCATTTTAAATGCATAGCCATATACCTGCTACAGTCCAATCTGAGAGAACAAATAGCTATAAAAATATCTAAAACTAGAATTTTCAATAAGATAAATTGAAAAAAAAATCCCTTACTTGTTAATAATGTTTAAAGCTAGTGTTCTACTTCTGCATGAAATTATTCTTAATAGTTTAACAGCTTGAAAAATTGGAAATCCATTTCCAGAAGTAGGCACATCTGAGGAATTAAAAATTGCTTTAAAATAAAATTGTAAAAAGGAACAACTGAAACTTACTTTTTGTCATAACTAACGGAAGGCAATGTGTTACAATACTTTCTATAAGGCTATCGCATTCTATGATTCTGTTCACTATAAAATCTGAACCCCTTGCAAGTCGTATTAGTATTTCCAAGCAGTAAGTTATGGTCTCTAGTGAAGGTTTAACTGTGTTTATAATGTATCTACAATAATATAATATAACGTTTATAAAATGATCAATACACTTTGGTTTATTATTTAAGTCAATTAAATATTTCTCTCAGCCAGATACTTCTGACAGTTTGAAATTTAATTGTTTTATATTTAAGTGCATCACAGGAATATACCAAATTAGAAAAATATCCTCCGATGAGTAGGAATACAAAAGTTCGTAGCAATAGCTTAAGTGCAAAGTATCGTATTCGCAAGCACATAACTGAAGAGTATTCACGCAAAAGAGCATAAGTCCAATTTAACCAATTTTGAGAAACTAGTTCTTTTGTTATTGTCTTTTTGAAGCATCTAAATTTTTTATGCGGATAAATACCTTTAAAATGTTCATTACTTTCATTAGCTCATATAATAATTTTGCGGTAAATTAAATGCTATAACAGCCCTAAAAAACCAAATTAATTTTTGCAATTGACAACTTTTGCTTGAATCTTATGGACTTATTAAGTTTTGTTTGAATAGGTTAACGTAAATATTGAGTTTTGATTGATTTTATTTTTGTTTTCGTGACTATGATCGTTATAAATAAATATGTCCTAAAGAATTTAAAAAAAGTATTTAAAAAAAAACACACAACTAAAGGTGAAAACGTGGAACTTCGTCAAAACATGAACAGAGTTCTTCAAGTTCCCACTTAGAACTTTTCATGACAGTTTGCATCTTGGCGTTTTCTGAACAAATTTTTGTACCATGCTAAATCAGTATCTGCATCCCAAGTTTCGCCATATTCTGCCTTCAATAAGGATAAGATGTTATCATTTCTTTTAGGGGGTAATAGGCGAGAAATTTTTAATTCTGGAAGAATAAGGTTAAATAGCTTTGTTCCTCTCTTGCACAAATTCTGATTCCCTCTATGTCAATATCTACTCTATAATGCTGATATCCTCGTACCAGGATCTTAATTCTGGAGTCTTGAGTACTCTTCTCTATTATTATTCTTTTCATGTAACTTATTCCTGTCATTTTTTTAAAGGATTTTTCTAGACTTTTAATATCCATATGATTCCAATATTTTTCCAAAACATAGACTTCTACCATTTCTTTATAAATTTTATGGTATTGTTCTTTTGTCTTGATAAATGGCTCTTTCATCAATAACTTTTCGACCCTTCCAAATGCCTACTTATTTGCCTTAAGTAGAAAGCATCCAAAACAGCTGTTTTGGACAAGAATTAGACTTGTTGTAGATCGAAGCAGTAAGCCAAACAGTTTTCGAAGCAGTCAACCATGAAAATATATTACAGTGATCCCGAAGTGCACTTATCAACTTATGACTGAATTCTGACAGCACCCATAAGATATTAACAGGAATTATCGAATTTTGTTTGAAGCTACCTAGTTTAGTGCTATATTATGGAAATAACCACTTTTGCTTGATCGGGACCATTTTCATATTTATTTTGCATGGTATTTATCAACTGCTGTGGGTTACTACGTTTTGCACTTAAGCCGTCGATAGGAAGAAGCACAAAAAGAAAAAACTTTGGAATTACGCATATTGAACAATAATAAATTTAAACATTGTTAATAGGAAATAATAAATATCAGTTACACATTGTTTCTGTCACGCCATATAGTGTTATTAAAGAATCCTGCTAATCTATGTGCTCTTTGTAGTTGATCTCCAACTTATTTTTCAACTTCTGCATAGCTGGACAGTGGTATCCCTAGGTACTTTATTTCCATTACTTGTTTAATACTAACTCACTTGACTTCCAGTTTACCTCTTATTGGTTCTTTATTGATAACTATTGCTTTAGTTTTTTGAGTTAAAATCGTCATGTTTGTTGAAACTCTTTATGTCTTCATCCATGATTCAATTAAATAGGATAGGGCTTAGTGAATCGTCATGTATTACTCTATTGCCTGTATCTGTAGATTCCGTAAGTTGTGCATCTATTCCGATTTCTATCTTGTTGTTTTGATAGACGTTTTCAATTGTTTTTATAATATCCAGCGAGATCTGTCTATTATACGCTTTTAAATGCTTTCTTTAAGTCGATCAAACATAGGAATGCGTATCTATTGTATTCTAATTATTTTTCTATAATCTGTTTTACGTCGGATATTGAATTTGCACATCTTCCCCTACGGAAACCATATTGCTCATCTGCTAAGTTTATGAGCTGCTTTATTCGTTCTTGCAAGATTTAAGTTGTAAGTTTCAGGGTAGTATTTAGCAAATTGACACCTCTGTAGTTTTCTGGTTATTTCTTATCGCCCTTTTTAAACAATAGGATTAGCTCGCTTGCCCTTCATTCTTCTGGTATTTTATTGAGTCTTGATAATTGATGTTGTGAGTTGATCCGTCCTTACCCCTCCACATTTCAAAAATTCATTTGTTTTCCCATCTTTACCCGCAGTTTTTCTGTTCTTAAGTTTTTCAAGTTTTATTTGTACTTCCTGCTGGTTTATGTGAGCTTCTTCATTTATGGTAATTTCTGCTGTTTGTGGCTCCAACTTCATTTGTTATTCCTCTGTATATAACTTCTTATAATCTTATCTAATCTTCAGATAATCAATTCATATATTCTTATCGATGTGTTTAGGGTAAATTAGTTCCTTCAGCTCCGCCCTTTGATCTCCTAGAAATCGTTTATTCGGTGAGTCAAATAAAAAGAAATTCTCATGTCCGTAGGATTGGTACTTGTCTCAGGTGTTGCAGTCGTTCGGATAGAATAAGCGATACAATTTATAGCACACTATACAAAACACAAAAACAACACAAATCCACCATTATCTCTCTCTTCTTGTGGTGTATATTCCATCCCCTGTCCGAGTGACCACGTATACATCTGCAAAACTGGAATCCGACAGCATCTAAGATGCATTATATCTGACCTCTTATCCCATTATGCAATGACATAATATGGCTAGCCAAGATACAAGGTATTCAATATTCTTTGAAAAATCCCATATTCTTTCGAAGTATTCCTATTTCTAGTCCATACAAATTCAAGAAGCGAATATACGCCAATATGTCTAGAAACCCTTAAGCATCCCAAGAACATAAATTGAGGGAAAAGCTAGTTCTTATCTCCCATCTGGGTCCCAACTGTACACTATCCGCCAGAACGCACCAATAGATGCGACGAGTAGTAACATCAACCCTACCCATCGGGGATGAAACAATATACGACAACTTGAACGACCCGGACTAGTGCTGGTTTTGACAGATTTATATTTCACCTTTGAATGTGTTGATTATTCGTCATTGTGCGTGAATTCCTCTCTCGGCTTTTGAGATGTTGAGATAAGCTACGGTACAGGTTGTCCAAAGAAGGCATAATTCAAACCCGAAAGACGATTAGTCAATTCTGGCTCAGTGTTAGTGATGAAACAAAAGAAAACACTGTTTTAGTCTACCGCTTCAACAAAATTGGCCACTTGTTTCACTAAGTAAATATTGTAAATATAAACAAAAAAGGCTTCAAAAAGGAATTACTTATTGGGACCGTGCAAGTTCGGAACAGCGACACCTGGTGACGTAAATCAGCAAAATTTACTGCGCTTTTATGTTAGATCGAGGTAACCGGATAACTGTCAAGGACGTGGCCCCAAAAAAGAATAAGAAGAAAAAGTAAGATTGAGGTTATGTCGGTATGTTATTAAAGGGTAAACGTTGATGTAGCGTAAATACAAATAAATATATTATTGAATTACAGCATTACTGTTAATATGGATTCAATAATAAAAACTGGATTTGAGAAAGTAAATCACCAAATAACTTTTCAACCAAGCACTGAGTCAAAGGGAAAAGCTTTAGTAGTGGCAAATGTCAAAAAATAATGGAAGAATTAAGAAAAATAAATTACCATAAATAATGCTAATGTATAAATTAGCAGGTTAAGCCCATGATATCATCATATTGGTTTGAACAATTAATTCTTTCCCTGTAAACTTTTGGACAGCGAATACATCTTAATGCATCTTCAGAAAAACTTGAACTTGATGCATTCTTGTAAACTTCAAAAAAATAAAATTTAAACATTAAACTTGATTTTTGGGTTAAAATGAACTCTCTAAAATCGGGCGCAAGAATAATGCATAATTTAGGTTATGTTACTTATGCTTTTTTATGATATAAATCCACTTTTCTCTTTGTAGTAGCTTTGTGCTTCGAAGTTGGAAACGAATAAAACTTAAATTGACAATTTTTTGTTGTATTTTTACAATTTATAACACAGCATTTCCTAAATCCCATTTTCTTCAGAGACAGAAGGTGTAAATGTAAATAAACAAAACGAATATGAAATATGACAATTGACAATATGAATTTATGAAATCTATAAAATGTGCAGTAAAAAATGCAAAATTTCTCCGCTACTCGCGCACGATCGTTTCTCGTATCCCCTCCAAGTACTTGCACGTCGCCAATAATATTAATACTAACGATCTCATTAACGTATATTGTAAACTTTTCAATATAATAACGATTTCACCTGTAAACTCTATTTTTAATTTATTTTATTTTATGTTAATGTTTGTTTTAATAATATTTCGTGAATGTCTGATGAAAAATGTTACCTTATCCTTATCAATATATTTGTCCGAACCAAGCATAAAATAATATCCTTTTCTACCAATTGTTGATCATTAACAGTAGTATCATCTTCCATATCAGAATCCACAGTCAAAATGGGCTGAATGAATCCCAGGCCAAATCCCAGAAGACTGTCTAAACAAGTTTCATCTACATGTGAGTATATCAAATTTCTCATAACTTTAATACTAGCATTCAGAACAGGTACAGTATTTTCATCCATGCTATAACGCGTACTGAAGAAAATTTGTTCAAGTGGTAAATCTATTATTTCGTCATAGACTCCTGTTGAATATAAAGACATAATATTTGCGATTGTGTTTAACGCAAAGATTTGTTGTTGAATGATAGAAGACCTAAAATTACAAAAAAAAATCTAAATTAAAATTTCGAAGTGTGTACAAAAGCATGGCTTAAAGTATATTCCCACAAAATGATATCGGGCTCTGAATATTAACATACTGTTAAATATCCTATCAGACAGCCATGAAGAACTAAAATTATGGACATTTTTTTATAAGATATATATAAAAGTCGGTCAGATAGCTCAGCGGGCTGTGCGGCTGCCTCTCATTCGCTTCACTGTCGAATGGTTTAGTGGATGTGGGATCGAGCCCAAACTCGGTGTACAGAAAACAAAAAGTCTAACGCAGCAGTTTAAAATTCTAGATGAATCTGCGGCTTAGATTAGGATATGCTGGGATCTGATCGGCCTATGGTGGAGCAGTACGGCAAGAGATAAGGGCTTGCGGCTTGGTGATACTCCTCCATAGATCCCTACCGGACAGGCGTAACGCCTAAAAAACCGGATATATATATATATATATATATATATATATATATATATATATATATATATATATATATATATATATAAATATATATATATATATCGATATTTCTTGAGGACACACTAAAGGCAAGTTTAATGAAGAAAAACTCCATCTTTGTTGAGTTCTGAAGAGTGTTGAATGCCGGTCCCAAGCCCGGATATAGGGTTAGACGTAAGATTAATAATCCTATCTCATAGAAAAGATATTGTGACGAATTCTAAAAACCTCGTAAACTAATTAATGAATTTAGCTAACATCAAGTACACACTACCATGGACTTAGTGTAGTAGTAGTGGACATTATGGACTTTAATATCTTCTTCTTCATCCTCTCTTGTATGTAGGCTTTAAAGCAAATATTAGCCTACTAAATTGTTTAAATTATTGCATTATCTTTTTCTTGGTCTGCCAATACTTCTTCGTCCATTTGGTGACATATCTCGTGCCATTCGTAGTATCCTATCCCCTGCCAGTCTAGTAATGTGTTCGTTCCACTCCTGTTTCCGTTTTGTCACCCATCCATTTATCTCTCTATATCGCATGCTCTTTTATGTTTTCGCTTTTCTCCTTATCCAACAGACTTTTCCCTGATATTCGTCGTATTTTCATCTCTGTTGTTTCTAGTAGTCGTCTCGTTTTAGATGTATCAGATCTTGTCTCCGCCGTGTATGTTAATATAGGTCTAATTGCTGCTTTATAGATTCTTGTTTTTGTGTCTTGTCCTAGGTGTTTGTTCTTCCAGATTGTGTCATTAAGAGATCCCGCCGCTTTACTTACTTTTAAGCTTTGTTGTCGTACTTCTTCTTCAACATCTCCGGAACTAGTTATATCTATTCTCAGATATCTAAACATTGCTTCCTGTCTTATTATTTTCCTATCAATTTCGATTTTACATCGTAGTGGGAATTTAGAAGTTGTCATACATTTGTTCTCTTCTGCTAATATTATCATATTGTATTTTTTGGCTATGGTATTGAAGATGTGTGTTAATCTTTGGAGCTCATTTTCTATCTCGGCGATTATGCGGCGTCGTATGCATAACATAATATTTGGATTTCTTTGTTTACTTATAATATATATATATATATATATATATATATATATATATATATATATATGTATATATATATATATATATATATATATATATATATATATATATATATATATATATATATATATATATATATAGTGGACTAAAAGTCTTTAAACGAAAGTGATTAACGATATAAGAAAAATGGTAAAATCTGGTAACATTCCAAGCATCAAATTTAAAATCTGCATATTGCAGATTAGGCGTATCCCAGTTTTTGTACAATTCGGACCATACATTTAAGAGATAATTTGGCGTTTCCAGACTTTTGGTCTCCGTGGGAATTTGTCAGTTGTAGCTCCGAGTCTTCCGACAGTATAGCCGCAAATAGGTTACATTGTTCCTGTAATGATGGTTTCAAAAGTTTTTCCTATTCTTAGTTGGCTGCACCGTACTGATGACGACCTATGAGTCAGATATCCTACACTGAAAAACTAAAACTTTGAGGTAATGATAACTCTACGAGGAAATAGAAAGTATACTAGTAGTAAAAGATTACTTTGGATTAAGCAAACACATAAAGAAGGTCAAGAAATCAAACTATCAATAGAAAATCCACTTCCTTCAGTGTTGGCATATCAGTCTGAAAGATGGACTATTTTTAAGACAGGTGCAAATCATCAACTTATGACCGAAAGATCGTAAGAAGAATATTTGATGCAAACTGTGAAAACGGCACCTGGAGGAGGCTATATATCTTTGAGCTTTATAGGTGTGTAGACTAGGACGTAAAACATGCTAGGGAAAGTTGAGGCTCAACTAGGGCTCTAGGTGATAATAGTAAGGAAGAAAAAATTATATATCAATTGAAAACAAGCTTAAAGTAAACCATCGAGTTAGAATCTATGGAGAAGCTATAAGCATATTAAAGTGTATATTAAAAACGGCGTCAGTAGTTGTGGCTATCGATCATACCAATATGGCGGTGGGATCAGAGCTTGACTCAATAATATTAAAACTACTATACAAATATGACTAGTTGTTCAAAAGATTTAATCAACTTAACAAAAAAAGAAAAAAAAAATTAACGGACACTTAAAAATTAAGTTCAATTAACAAAGTTTGAAAAGTTATTAAAAAAACGAAATTTTTTTGTTTTGAACATAAAACAATAAATTTTATTGGTTTCCATATTCCTCTGTTAACAAAGTTGATCCATATGTCTCGTTTTTCAGGATCTTTTGGGAACCTAAAAATACAATTATATACATCACTAAGTATTAATAACAAAATTATATTTTAAATAAAAAATATGATTATTGAACTAAAAAATATTATAAAATGCTTACAATTTTTTATTAGTATCTTTATGTTCTGTGTATTCATTACTTATATTTTATTGGAAGTTAATGTTTTAATTGGTGTTTTGGAAAATTTTAAAAATATTCAATAATGACTGAAAAAATTAATCGAGAAACTTTTCTAAAATACTGTAAGATTTTTTTATGAATACTGTTAATTTATTCTCTGAAGCACGGCCCATTACTTTGTTTGCATATTTATATACTAACCTGTGGAACGTTATTCCTGAAGATTTTTTATTAACATTGCTTCTGCTACTGCAACTACGTTGAGAACAAGAAACCATTATTATGCACTATCACAATATAATATTACAGTTTCTATAAAAGTATTATAAAACCCAAAATATTCGAAAAATAACAAATGTAAACAATCATACACGATCTGTCAAAACGATCATAACAATATGGCCGAAGTGAGGTCGTTTTTAGTCACGTGATGCCCTCTCCATAGATTCTAACTCGATGAGGTAAACATATTTTATCAAATCCATACTCAAAGTACTAACCTAGAAAGTTGAATAAGTTCTTGTAAAGTGTAGCCTGGTCTTCCCGGTTCTTCTCCGTGATGATACAACATTCGATCCTTTTCTGTAATCTCCGATTGAGAATAAGGCAATATCCATCCTCCAGAATCGAATCTAAAATAAGAATTTTTTATATTTAAAATAATTAATAGATAGCGTCGATACTAGATAGATAACAGCTGAGAGAAAGCCCACGTGTCATAGATCTACAGTCATATTGAATTTACCATTTCTTTATGATTACCAATTCCGTACCAAGAGTACAACCGGCCACTAGTTCTAGTATTTGTTGACTATAAAAAAGCCTTTGACACTATCGAGATGGTAGCTATCTTAAGAGCTTTGAGAGATTGTAGAATCGACTACCGATAAACCAGCATTATTCAACATATATATATATATATATATATATATATATATATATATATATATATATACATATATATGCAAATGCCACAACAGCAATAAACCTCCACACCCCTACTCAAAAAATAAAACTAAAAAGGGGAGTTAGACAAGGGGACAACATGTCACCAAAACTATTCAATGCCGTAATGCAGCATGCATTCCAGATGTTAGAATGGGAAAACAGAGGTATGAGTGTCGATGGCGAAAGGCTGAACCACCTACGATTTGCAGATGACATAGTTCTAATAACCGACGACTTAAAGGAGGCCAACGAAATGCTACAAGATTTACAACGAGTCTCCCAAAAAGTAGGGCTGGAAATAAACTTTGCGAAAACTAAAATGATGACCAACTTAGTACCTAGTGGACCATTGAAACTAGAAAACTGGAATATTGAAAAGGTTGACAAATACATATATCTGGGCCACGAAATACAAATAAGTAGAGAAAACCAAACATGGCGAATTATCTAGAAGAATAGCTTTAGGATGGGCAGCCTATGGCAAGCTAAAAGACGTGTTTAAGGAAAACATCCCAATAAAGCTAAAGAGAAAAGCATTTAACCAGTGCGTACTTCCGGTGCTCACTTATGGAGCTGAAACATTGACATTGACTAAAGCATCAATAAAAAAAGTTACAAGTAGCACAACGAAAAATGGAAAGATCTATGCTTGGCGTAACTTTGAGAGACCGAATACGAAATGATGAGATACGGCGAAGAACTGGAGTGGAAGACGTCATAAAACGGATTACGAAGTTGAAGTAGAAATGGTCAGGACACGTCGCAAGACAGAGAGACAACAGATGGACAAAGAAGATTTTAGAATGGCGGCCAAGGGCAGACAAGCGAAATCGTGGAAGACCACCTACCAGATGGACGGACGACATTAAAAGAATAGTGACAAACTGGATCGCAGCTGCACAGGACAGAGAAGAGTGGAGACATCTTGAGGAGGCCTATGTTCGACAGTGGACAAATTTGGCTGTGTGATGATGACCAATTCCAACCAATATGATAAATTATAAAGGGTATTTCGACTTTTTAATTTTTCATTTAATTCGAGTGCATAAATATAGCGAAAGGCATTTTCTCAGCTGTGTAATAAATACCTTGCTTCAAATTTTTCAGCCTTAAGTTTCGGAATGTCTATATTTTTCATCCAAGCAAGCTTATTTGTTTCAATAATATCAAAGTTCAGCCATTTTTCGGCTGCTGGTTGGTTTAAAATTTCGCTTGTGGTTTCTATTTCTTCAAAATTAAAATCGTTCGCTGCTTTATTCTGTTCACTTATTGGCAAATTTCTTGTTTCAACCGGAACATCCTTTCTACGGGATTTGAGGTATTGGATGATGGCGGGATCCATCATCGATAAAAGTTTTTCCCTTTCCTCTACTATTTTCTACTTTCCGACAAATACTTGAAAAACCAAAAAATTGCTATAAAAGAGCACATCTCCCCCAAATTTTGGTACATCAAAATATAAAAAAATACTAATGAGATAACAATTCTTCAACAAAAAAACTAAAAAAAGACAACAATACAAAATAAAAAATTAAATAAATTATACTATATACAATGTAAACATTCAAGAACCCTGAAACCTACAACACCTATCATATTTAACTACCACCCCCCCATCCTTACACCCCTCCCAACTTATGCATAACCATACCATACCCACTAACAAAACACCACCTCACCAATACTATCTACAAACACAACCTACCCTTCCTTCTACAACCTCATAACTCTTGTATTCATGCCCTAACTACTCACTCACACCGTACAAGTCCTCGTCATGTGTTAACCTCTATTTCCAAGATGAACCAATCCTCACGCTCGTACAAAGAAGAGAGAGATATATAGATAGATGGGTATCCGTGATGACAAACACTGACAGTGCACCAAACCGCCCAGAACAATCGACGTGTCCACATCTCACCATGATACATTATGAAGTACGTTCAGTGTTACGCACAATACGACACTCGACGGAATCCACCTATATAATACCACGAGTACCAAGGTAATACACATGAATCCACTGTCATCTCACTAAACCCCAACCAACCCCCAATCTCCTTCTCCACATTCCTTCCTCATCGCTCCAATGTACCCCCAACCCCATTATTCCCCAATCCCTCATTCTACACCCATTCCATAAACCCAAATGTCGCTCACTCTACACCTTTTGCTCTACTATAGAGAGTCAACCCTATCACGGTCACATAAATGTGACGTCTGGCACCACTCGCCTCTCAATCGTTCCACTAGATTTGACCATTGAACTTCGTGTGTGTCCCACTAGTCTGAATGTGCACAAGCAATACACCTTCTTTTATGTACCGTGAGAAGTACCATTCGGCCCCCACGCCTCCGAAACGCCATCTGCCTGAAGAGGACTCCTCAGCTTGAGATGTGTGCATCGACGGCATGTCACCATCAAGAATTACTCCTGGATACACACTCCACTCTCCCAACCTCTCACTCCACATCTCAGCCCCCCTTCAAAAAAACACACACACACAGTCATCCCCCACATACTAAATCTCCCCACAACCACACTACCTCACCACCAAACCATATCAACCCTCATCACACTACTAACCCATATCCCCACACAACCAACCCAATCATTCCCTACTTACTTCTTACACCTCCCCCTACCCTCCCCCTCACTCTCCACCAACCACCCCCCAACAATCACCACAATAAATAAACTATAATACCACAAAACTATCATCTAATACAGACCCCCACACCATCACCACCCCATAGAAACACACTCACTATCCTACAATCAATACACAACACACCCCACCCCCCAACCACCACCCACACCCCCACACACACACTACCACACACCCTACAACCACAAAACCCATCCCCCCACTAACATAGATGATAACTATATCCTCTACCCCCCCCCCCTATATACCCCCCCCCCCCACAGATATATATATCATATCATATACTGACATCTCCCCTCAACCTCCTCCACCCCTCTATATACTAACTCCTCAATACAATAAAGAGACACCTCAAAACAAAGGACAAACAGAATCCACACACTCTCACACTCACACCTCACACTCTCCCACCTCACCCCACCCACCCCACACCCCCACCCCCAACCACCCAACCCACCCCCCCCCCACAACCCAAACCCACCCCACCCCCACACCCCCCCCCCCACCCAACACCACCACCACCCACACACCCACCACCCCAACACACCCACACAACACACAACCCACACCAACCCAACCACCCAACCCCACCACCCCACACCCCCACACCCCACCCCACCCCCCCCCACCACCACCCCACCCCACCACCCCCCCCCACCCCCACCCCCCCAACACCCCCCCCCCCCCCACCCACCCCCACACCCCACCACCCCAACCCCACACCCCACCCAACCACACCCACACACCCCCCCCCAACCACACCCCCAACCCACCCCCCACCCACCCCACCCCCCACACCAACCCACAATCCCCCACCCAACCCCCCCACCCCCCCCCCCCCCACCCAAACCACACACCCCCCACCCCCCCCCCCCCCCCCCACCCCCCCCCCCCCCCCCCCCACCCCCCCCCCCCCCACCACCCCCCCCACACCCCCCCCCCCCCCCCCCCCCCCCCCACACCCCCACCCCCCCCCACCCCACCCCCCCCCACCACCCACCCCCCCCCCACCCCACCCCACCCCACTAACCCCAACCAAACCACCCCCACCCCACCCACACCCCATCCATCAGACACATCACTCAGAACAACCTCCTCTATAATTCACCCAGACCTCACAACTACTATTAAGATTGAATCCACTATACCCCTTCCCCAGTGTCAATCCTAGATACCAACACCACTCCCCCCCCCCCCCCCCGCCCCCACTCCTCCCCCCCCCCCCCCCATATACATTTATGTCTATATATATATATACGAAACCTACACTGACGTTTGTGTGTGTGTGACAGATATGTGTCCATGTCATAGTTCAGACCCACATCAACACAAGATTCGCGCACTCTATTCCCCTTGTTATAGATAAGAATATATTTCTCAGATCTCTGTCATATCAATGCCTTTTACATGCTTAATAGTCCAGTGGAAAAGGTAATTCCAAGCTACTGCCCGCTACCCGAGCACTGTGCATACCAATCTCTCATAGATAGAGAGAATGATAGTAACAGGGTCACAACTGTACTTCGCTATCTCGCTAGCATACTCCTCGCAGCTACATCGACCCTTTAGAGTTTGCTGAGAATGACAACAGTAGTGTATCTCAAGAGTCACCATGTACGGCTATAGATGTGCCGGGACAGAGAACAGCCAATTAGTGTATGGCAAAGAGGTTATTACTCAGAGTGAACTGCGCGCTCGAAGAAACGCTCGCGTGTGTTGAGCTTACTCATCAAACTCGCATCATAAACCCCCTCTCTTGCCCCATGGACCACATACAATTTAAATATTATATCGTCTACATGTACAAAAGAAGAAAAAATAATAAAAATAAAAGAGAGAATATAAAAATTACTTTACAAAGTTATACGTGGAGAGGAGTTAGCAGAGGCTTATGGCTGCTCTAACGTGTTATGTGAGAGTCAAGACTCACGTGTGGTAAGAGCGTGTGTCTAGAGAGTTAGATGCTCTGTTAGTGACGTGACGACGTGTTGTGCCGCGAGCGGATAAATCGTTGGTGTGTCTTGCCTCGCAAATAAATCTTTCGCGCAGCAGTTTCCAAGCATAAATATAATATGCCATTTGGATCGCCAGCCTTTGAAAGCGACAGACGTCGCCCTTGAGACGAGAGAATGATACTGCTCCGCCCTGTGTACATTGATTTTTGCCGAAAAACCTTTGTTCTTCAACAAATAGTCGCATATAGTCGCTGTTGATTGTTTTTTCCATATAAATTCAATCATTAATAATAGTCGTCTTGAACGCGGATGTGCTCATAACATCACTCGATAGATGCACTATAACAAACATATCACTACGACAGGAAGAATTGTTGGTATGAAGAGATTCGCGCCGCTGTTTGTACATGTTTAATAGAACAGTTGGAAAGGTGGAAGTTATTGCGCTGATATATCACCATGGATGAACCATGGATGCATCACTTCGCTCCGGAATCAAAACGGCAGTGATCTGAGTGAACAGAACTCACAAAAATCAATCAATCAAACCGGACCAAATATATACCAAACCGTCAGGAAGGTTATGGCCTCTGTATTTTGGCACCCGTAAGGAATTATTTTTATTAATGATTTGAAATATGGAAAAACAATCAACAGCGACTATGGCGACTATTTGTTGAAGAACAAATGTTTTTCGCCAAAACAATGTACAGTATCATCTTCTTCTCATGGCGCCGTCTCCTTTCAAAGGCTGGCGATCCAAATGGCAATTGTAGTTTTGGAAACTGCTGCGCGAAAGATTTCTGCGGATGAACGGTCGAACCATCTCCTCAGGTCTTTCAGCCACGAGTTCTGGCGTCTTCCTACTAATCTTTTGCCCTGTACTTTTCCTTCCAGTATAACTTAAAGTAATTTATATCTTTCGCCTCTCAACACATGACCCAAGTATTGCATTTTCCTCTCTTTGATTATTCTTAGCATACACAATACACGAAGTACCTCAATATTAGTAACTCTTTATACCCATGGAATTCTCAACATTCGTATGTATATATACATCTCAAAGGTAGGTACAGTATCATAAGTCGATGAAAATAATCACAAAAACGTACGAATTGGGCTTTGAATTGCTTCCTCACTCACCGTATAGTCCAGATCTGGCCCTCGGCAACTACCACATTTTTACCGTTCTAAAAAATGGCAAGAGGTATCGCTTCAATGAGGAAGTAATCGACATTGAAAAATTGGAAAGGCGTTGGAATGATTGTATCGCCGCTAAAGGATATTATTTTGATGAATAAAGAACAATTTACGTTAACTTTTTGTAGGTCTTTATTCAATACGAGAATTAATGTCATTGAATACCATCGATGAACCGAGTTTATCTTGTTTACCTTTATTCTATCAATTTCTATACAACAACAAAGTATCGGGTTAGTTTAAGAAAATTAAAAATAAAAGATGAGTGGTACCTTTCTCGCTAGAAACATCATTGCTAATAACTCTTTAAAGAATGTCCGTATACGTAATAAACATATTTTTCAGACGGGTTAAAGAATTTGGAGCATCGCAAGGACAAGTGTATCGAGCTAAACGGAGACTATGATGAGAAATATATAGCAACTTTTCCAAAATTGCCAAGCAAGCAATTTAATTAAACATAGTCTGAAAGACTTGTAGACCCTTTGAAATGACGTTCGGGTGTTACAATTCATTGGAGCGATGTATATTAATTCGTATGAGAACAGGAATCACTCCAGCTCGCTCCAATGCTCTAGACCATCCCTGTCCCTCCTATAGCAGTCTGATGCGCGACAGGAGCACACTATCAGCCAAATGTTCTTTATGTGGGAGTCCTGGGTGCAAGAACTCCAACAAGGTACTTTAACCGATCTATGCAGGCTAACGTGAGGCGTTTAATTCTGCTATCTTCTTGTGACTTATTCGCAAATCTGAATGGCTTGCTTAGGCCTTAAGTCTCCGCTCCGGGCTACGCCCAATTCGGCGACTTGGTGCTCGAGGATTTGGGCTTCGTGTCGGGTTTTTTTTAAATTTTAAAATGGATTTTGCCAGTTTTTGTTAGTATTTTTTTATCTTTTTGGTCGTTTTTTGTGTTTTTTTTTAAGGATGTCTATAAAGAAAAATATCATTAATAATGGGCCTGTACAGTGATTGTGATTGTCTACTTTGATATAGGTACGAACTATTCTCTGATTTTACACATTTACGTTTATTCCAGTATCTGTAGTTTAGGACGTTTGTGCTTCCATCGATGGAACGCATCATATCTCACTATTTCTCGCAATGTTGAATTTGGGTGGTTTCCAGTTCCGCGAATTTTATCTTTGCCTTTTCCACCATCACATCGGTCACTCTGGCTTGTTGGAGTTCTCTGAACAGAAAACGTTTAACGACGTATCTGAGTACGGTGACTGCTTCTCTTAGGCTGCTGTTATGGACCGCTTGTATCATTGTCTTATTTGTTTTGCAGACTTGTCCCCATGAGAGAGATGCGTATGTTAATATTGGTAGTATGACGCTATTTATTAGTCTTATCTTTGTTTTTGTTCTTAATTTTTTTTTCTGTCTACGAGTCCCCTTATTGACGCTTTTGCCATATTTGCTTCTTGTAGTCTGGCATCTAGATGTTTTTGAAAATTTAGTATTTCCTATCCATTATGACCCAGGTATTTAGCTTCACTTTTCCATTCGATGCGATTGTTTTGCACCGTCAGTTGTTCCTCTGGGTATTGTTGTATCTTTTTACAAATCACCGCTTGCATTTTCTCGGAGTTTTTGTCGATTTCCCATTGTATACTCCATTCTTCAATGTTTTCCAGCGCTGTTTGTAAGTTTTTTACTGCAATATCTACATGCTTGCGCTTGGCCGCTATCGCCGTGTCGTCGGCGTAAAGACTGAATAATGTTCCACATGTTCTTCGAACATAGGCGGTGTATATTGTACACAGTAGTGGTGACAGGACCGCTCCCTGTGGTACTACAGCCTCCAAGGTTAAGAGTTCGGATAGTACTTGTTTTATTCGAACTATGAAGATCCGGTTCCCAAGGTAGGAAAAAAATCAGTCTCGTCATTACCCCACTGTATCCATAGCCTCTCATTTTGTATATTAGCTCTTTATGCCAGACTCTATCGAATGCTTTGCTTACGTCCAGGAAGCTGCTCCTGTTTTTGTTTATCCAAAATTGTTTTTTTCTTTTGTAGGCTAAGTACTTATCGGACTGCCCTAGTGCATGTATAGCGGTCACACTTTCTTAAAAAGTGGGACAGATGGTTCTGCAAAAGCTATTTTCATGAATATCTCTACAGGCTAACGTTTAATAGTTCTTAATGTTGTTAGTGAAATATGCTTCGTTAATATTTAAATCCGATACTAAAGCTGGCAACTAATTCTCAATCTATCTAAAAACTCCATTATCGTACACAATAAAGCATCTAATCAATTCGTGATGACTTATCTGTTGCCTCTTGTCGGCAACCGGAGAGAGAATTCTCTCTCCGGTTGCCGACAAGAATGTAGAGCGTTAGAATAATTTTAATAAGTTTAAACTGTTTGTCCTTTTGTTAATGTAGTGTTATGTACAATTTACGTCCACTCTCATGTGTAATACATTCTACGCTTGCTGGATAGCTCAAATTTGACGAAATGCCCCTGATGATGCTGTAGATAGCGAAAGTACTTGGGCAAGATTTGATTATTAAACTTGTGCTCGATATTTGCCTTAATTTTTCAAAGTTCATTTATTCGAGCATTCAACCTCATATCAATTATAAGCTATATAGCAATAATTAAGTATACTGAATACACAAGAGTCTAAAACGCTTAAACCAGAAATACGTCGAATTTGATCGAATACTAAACTAACAATAATATGTTAGAGTTGAAACCTCTAACCAAGAAGCGACCAGCTAAGCTGGGATACAATTTGATACTGACTACGTGACTACTTTCAAATTATCATTACCTCATCTATCAGAAGCCAGGTGAAATTTCTTCGAAATTTCTATTAGGTAGCTAAAACCCCCTTTTGAATGATTGCTATCGGGGATTTTCAAAGTACCAGTTTTCAATGGTTGAAACAACCTTTTGAATGTTTTATACCAGCGATTTCTTTGGAATTTGCTAGAAAAAAGTTACCTCGGTAGATTTTACAAAATTAGAAATTGCTTGCTACCAGTGGCGTAGCAAAACTTCGATAAATTTCTTACATAAATTTATCAACTACTGCGCTCCTCAATATCTAAGTATTACTCTTCAAGTCCACAAATAATATAGACCTTACAGGCAAACCTTCAGAGTAGTTAGGCAGCTTTCGCCGAACTTACTGTTGCTATGGGAAGGTTCGATGCCCCCTTGATACCAGAGCCCTAATTATACCAGGTCTCCGGTCATTCGGTTCTGTACTAATGGAATTACCGTCTATAGACTTAATGGTCAACGAATACATAGATACTGGAAGGTTACTAACTATATTATTAATGTCTCTAAGCGTTTAGTAATGTAAAACGTAAGAAAAATAAAAAAGGAAAATAGAAGCAAAAAGAGTAATATAAATAAAATGTGTAGATATACCAATTGCTACCACGCAAAAATACACTTTACAATTATTAACACAAGTGACATAATTAGTTTTAGGATCACATTAGAACTGGGTCTTAAGACCCAAATCGTAATCATTTTGTGAACCGGGTCTTTCAGGTTAGTGTAAAAATACGGAACAAAGATGTTTGATCCAGATCATTCCTGGAAGACCTCACTAATGGTAAGTCATCATCATCATCAACAGCTTTTCCATCCATCGTCGGATGTAAGCCTCCCTTTGGTGTGTCCATTCATTTCTGTTTATTGTTTTTTGCATCCATTCGTGACCAGCCATTCGCTTGATGTCATCAGTCCATCTGGTTTGAGGTGTGCCTCTACTTCTCTTGTTTGCTCTTGGTCGCCATTCAATACTTCGCTTCGTCCAACGGTTGTCTTCCAATCTTCCTATGTATCCTGCCCAGTTCCATTCTAACATGGCAATCTTTTGGATTACATCTATAACTTTTGTTCGCCTTCTTATTTCTTCATGGTAAGTACACAAATATAATACTTTACATATTATGTACCGTACAATGTAATAATTTTTAATATTCTACATGATTACATATAACATTTATGTATCTTAGAAATGTCAGTAGATTACACTCTGGAGGTTAATAAAATAAAATTTAATACATATTACTGTAGGTAACATATATCCCGAATTTTTTTATAAAGTAAGTATATAAAATAGTTTTGTGTAAATTATTCAAAATAAAAAAAGAAGGTAACACTATGTTTAGAGTAGTCCAGCCACTGCTTCTTAACAACATTATGCAATATTATTTTAAAATAAACGAAGCTGAAACTTCTTAACTGGTGATTACACTATTTTTTACATACCTTCAAAAGATTTAAATTTTCTTCATGTATTTGTCCGCTATCTTTTCCAGTTAGCAAATAACTTTGTGTTGGAAGATTTTCTGGTTTATTTTTAACTATATTCTCATTACCAGAGCTGCTTGTTTCATTTCTCTCTTTAATCACAAGGTTACTTACAGTTATTGGGGTGTTATCAACTTCCATTGCTGTTTCTCCTTTCTTTTGCTTTTTCATTTGTTGCGCAAAAATACTTCCCTTTCCAGCAACAGCTGTCTCCTAATAAAATGGTATTAAAATTAAATAGTAGATTAATCATTAAAAATTGATAGAATTGAAAGGGCAACTGTTTTATTATGGTAACAAAAGAAAAGTGGGAACAATACTTGTGTTAGTTTTAGTTTTACTAAGATTCATATCTTTTATATAAGTCTTCAACCATTTTATAGATGTTTTGTATAAACTACTAATTACATACTGTTTGTATTTTGAGAACGATTTCCGAAGTGGAAATTGAAAAGTCAATAAACGTATTTTAACTTTTAATTGTGGCTCATTCCCAGTTAAATAGTAATTAATTTAAAATGCCACGAGAAAATAGCTTTAGAACAATACTAATTACATTATCATCATATCACAAATGATGAATATATTAATGAAGGAATGGGTTAAAGTGGTCTGATACAATTTGATGTTTTAAATGTTTTATTGTGGCAACTAGTTTCATTGCTTAGAACTTGTGCAATATCATCAGGTAAGTCACAATAGATCTCTTAAGTTGAGTGGAAGAGTGGTTAATCGCTCACTCACATTAAACCTAACCTAAACCTAATATCGTCAGGTCACCAAGAATAAAAAAAAACATAAAATGACTCGAAGTTGCAAACAAAGGATTAATTTATCTATTACAAAGACACACATATATATTTAAAACTGTTTAAATTATTAAAATTATGTAGTTTAAAAAGTTTTACATTCTTGGTTATGATAGAAAGTCATTTAAAAGAGTACTTATCACTTGTTTTATATATGATCAAAGCATATATTTTTTTATATCAGCTATTAGAATTACATTATCAACATATCTCAAATAGTTCATTTCTTTTCTACATATTTTAATACATATTCTCTCTTAGTACAGTTTCATGAAGTTATTCTACAACAACCAATTTGGGGGTATTGTGATTCCCTGCCTAACATTATGGAATAAAATAACCATAATTGACGGTTATATGAATGAACCATTGCAAGGAATGAGACTTGAATGATGAAAACATTTATTTTTGTTTTTCCTATAACTACTAGATCACCTGAGTGCAATTAAATGTGTTTAAGATACTATGTTTATATGAGGTTAAGCCACAATTTACTGCAATAAAAATTAAATGTTTAAATAAAATTTGACGTTTCGATTTCCATTACAGAAATCCTTTCCAAAAAAAGATTATTTAAAAAATTACGTGAAAACGAAAGTTTTTTGTAGATTATGTTTTTTAAAACTTACGGAACGGAAACATGAGCAATAACAACTCGATATAAAGAGTTACTACGAATCTTTGAAAGAAAAGTATTGAGGACCATATATAGCAGAGTTAATGAAAAAAGTCTGTGGAGAAGGCCATATAATTTGAACTCTTTTTCATCATCATACTGGCTTTGCAACCCTGCATGAGTACTAGCCTCCTCAAGAATTTCTGTCCAATCGTCCCTACCCATCGCCTTCCTCCGCCAAGCATGTATTCCCATATTTCTCATGTCTTCATCGATGTTATCAAGGAACCTTGTTCTGAGTCTTCCTCTTCTTCTCTGACCAATGGGTATATAATAAGGAGCGTTTTTCTAGCTGGGTCATTTTGTTCCATCCGCATTAGATGCCGTATCCATCTCAGACTTTTTGGTGATGCAAATATCGTGAAAACCATGAAAATAAACTGCCTAAGATGGGTAGGTCACGTTATGCGGATGGATGAAAGTGATCCTGCTAACATAAACATGCTAAATAGGTCAGTAGGAAAAAGAACAAGGCGACCTAAACTCAGATATCTGGACGATGTGCTGGAAGATTTAAGGGAGATTGGACTAAACGGATGGAGAAGACAGACACTCAACAGGGAAGGATGGAAGAATGTCTTAAGGCAGGCCAGGACTCACAAGGGCTGTAGCGCCAACTGATGACATTAAGGAAGATTTTTAAAATTGATTTACAGTGTATTTTATAGATGCAGTTATTTGATCTCTTGTGTGTTGTTAGCTTTTTATTGGACAGGGTAGATCTCAATGTGTTGGTTGTCTTAAATGTTGTGATGTACTTATTTACTATACTTTTCATTTTTTCTGATAAACCTTTTATATATTGTATTGTTGTCATCTTTGAATCCCTTCTTGTTAGTGTTTCTATATTGCTTGTGGTGTTTTGTTGTTTCCTTTCTTGTGAAATTCCTTTGTTATAATTGACAATAGATAGTCATTTTTTGTCAAAACTTTGCTTGGCAGCTTTTTCTTCCTCAAATGATCTATTTTCATTAAAGCAGGTGTTTCATTAAAGCTCTATCATAATGATTTAATAATTTCTTTTTTGATGTTTTGTTGTGGTTTGAGTGGTAATTCAGTTATCTGTTGGGTGAGTTGTACATTCAATGTCCTCTTTTGTGATTAACATCCAGAAAAAGAAGTGAATTGATAAAATGCGTTAGGCTTTCACGACCATCGTCTAACTTGTTGAACTGTTTGTTCGGGCTGTTAGGCCGTTGTTTTCTGAGATTAGTTCTAAACGTTTCGCCAACACTAGGGGTTGACATCAACACCTCCACAAGATGCCCGAACAAACAGTTTAACAAGAAGTGAATTGTTGTGTGTGTGCTGTTGGTTTCTTTTGACTGTGGAAAGTGAATTGTTGTTTTCTTTTCCATGGTGAATTCTTTATTGTTGATGTCCGCCAGAAATTTATCTAATGCTTCTGATCCGTGGGGTCCATTTCTATCAATTTCCTTAGTTTTTTTTTGGTGTCTGCAGTTTCTTTAATGCTTCCATCATCTTATATATTTTTATTGTGTAGAAGGTGCTTTGAAAGTCAAGAAATACTAGATGGACGCTTCTGTTATATTCCCAAGGTTTTTCTAGAATTTTAGTAGTCTCCTAGTATTTTTTCTACAAGTTTTTTATTTTAGTCTTTATTATACAACGTAAGTACATACAAGGTGAGGAACTCTACATAATCCCATCCCGTATGGAAGACCCTATTATGAATAACAAATGACCGGTAAAAAATGTTCCAATGTTTACAGGGCGAGTTGTGAATTTTGACTGAATTTTTTCTTCATAACTTTTGAACTGTAAGATCAATGAATCTCATGTTTTGGTCAAACGTTACACTAATATAACCTCATTAACTGATTTATTATTAGCAGAGGAATTATATATATATATATATATATTATATATATATATATATATATATATATATATATTTCCCCCGCTATCTATCATATATATATATATATATATATATATATATATATATATAATATAATATATATATATATATGATAGATAGCAGGGGAACAATATTTAATCAGTCCAAATTCTAGCATATGCAGACGACGTGAACATTATAACAAGAACCAGGACGAGAACTGCAGAAATCCTAACCGAGCTAGTAGCAGCAGCAGAACGAATTGGCTTACATATAAATCAAAATAAAACCAAATTCATGGCGACTAACACAAACACAAGAGCTGGAAATGTTGACGCAGATTTAATCATCAATGACCAAAACGTCGAAGCAGTCAGAGTTCATGTATCTAAGGACATCGGTTAACCCCAATAATAACACATCTGAGGAAATAAAAAGGCGAATAATAATTGCAAACAGGTGTTATCATGGTCTATCAAAGTACTTAGCACAAACGTCTGTCTCAAAAAACTCGTATAAGGCTGTATAGAACACTGATAGTCCCCGTTATCACATATGGATCAGAGGCATGGACGCTAACTAAAACAGATGAATCTGCTCTATCGATTTTTGAAAGAAAGATGCTACGCAAGATATTCGGAGCGGTCTGCGAGAACGGAATATGGAGGCGTAGATATAACTTTGAACTGCAGAATATCTACAAGCATACGTTTGGTGGTAAAGATATTACCGCTATAATTAAGCGAAACCGCCTGCAGTGGACAGGACATGTAGCCGGGCCCCTGAATCGAACATGATAAAAAGATTCTAACAGCGCAACCCGTGGGAATGAGAAGACCAAAGCAGAGGTGGATGGACGGGGTAACACAAGATGCCGAGAAGATCGGAGTCGGCAACTGGAAAATGCAAGCAAGAGACAGAACAGAATGGCGTAGAAAGCTTGAGAAGGTCGAGGCCCTCTAAGGGCTGTAGCACCAAGATGATGATAATGAACTGATTTATTCAAACGAGAAAAAAACAGGCTTTAAAAAATTAGTTCGTTTTGTTCATAGAACAAATTTCATCTTATATACACTTTTTGAAAACTCTTAATACGAATTTTATAAATTAGACAAATAGGCAATTAAAATAACGATGGGTAACACACTAAATTTTTGGGTTTTGATACAGCAATACTGATGCAGCTTATTGTATCAACTCAGTATGTCAACACTATTGTGTCATATAACACAGTAAGCCATTGACACTATGTGAAAGTTTGAAACCTTCCCTAAGCTGTAACATCTGTTTTGCATTTACTTAATAGCTGTGCGAAACTGACCGAGAGTTGATCTTTTCACAAATAAAACCTTTTTGAGAACAAAGGACACAAAACGATAATGGATCAGACAGGTTGAAAACTCAAAATGTGTTTGTTGCAGTGGAGCACCCAGGGAGGATTTTGGAGGTTAAACCCCCCCCCCTCCCAGGACCCTATTCTGACACTGTTATTTATAAATTTTAAGGACTTAAAATGGTGGAGGTAGCATAAAAAAATTTTAGTGCCCAACCAAACCCCCCCCCCCCCCCGAGGTTAATTCTAGGTGCGCTACTGGTCTGTTGTAGTTTGATTGATGAACTAGTTAGATATATTGCGACGTTTTCAGTTTTTTCTTTTTGACAGCAGTCGGAGATTTGTAGAAAAAGCTATAAGTGTGAAAAAAATTATGGAGAAAAATATGCGATATTTTCGTGGGATATAAATCAAAGTGATAAGAGCGATTGTAGATAGATAAGTCTCGAGAAAACTGACAATCAAAGGATCACATAAGGTGGGAAAGAAGAAGAGATTCGGTGAAAAATATTGTAAGTTAGATACACTAGTAAGAGCGAATGGATATACCATCACTAAAATTAAAAAATGATGTGGTTACGAAATGGAATTCCACATTTGATATGATTAAGAGAATTTTACAGATGAAAAATGCAATCATATAAACATTGGCAGTTTTAAATAGTTCAGCTATTTTTCAGATTTTTAATTTAATTACAACTGCCATAAGTTCTGAGCAAAAAGTTAGTGCTCCGTCAATAATATTTTATTATTCATTTGACATAAATACAATAATGCCTCAGGTTCAAAATGTGGTAAAAAAGCTGCAATTTGAACTAAAACAAAGATTTTTAGATATAGAGGAACATATTTTAATAGCTCAAGGAACAATCTTGGACAGATTTAAAAAATTTGGTTTCATAGACGAAAGACAATATCTCAAAGCAGTAGAGAATTTGTACAGCAAGGTAGCCAACACAAAATTACCCACACAAAAAGAAAACGAAGAAGAGGAAAATATTAAACAACCAATTCAAAATATACTGTATAAGGAAGATCTACTTCAAAATTGATGGAAAGATTTTGATAAGGAAGTTCAACAACACCAACAACCAAGCAGCGTCAGCCATTGTTTAGATAGACAAATATTTAAAAGAGCCCATTTTACCGAGAAAAGATAGCTCCGGTATATCCTAGGATCCTCTATTGTGGTGGCACCAACGGAAGCACATTTACCCAAAATTATACCAAATTATGAAGACTAGGCTTTGTAATATGGCTACTTCTGTCCCGTGTGAAAGGATATCTTCTAAAGCTGGACAGATAGTCAACGAAAAGCGAGAGAGATTAAAGACGGATAAAATCTCTCAAGTGATTTTAAGTTATAACTTAAACAATAACGAATAAGTAGGTGTACATTTTTTTACTTTAATATTTTTGATTTGTTGCGTTAACCTAGATTTAGATTTTTTTATGTAACCATCTTTATTCTTTCTTTAGCATTTAATATCTCTCCACTGATTTTTAAGTTGACTACATTTATTTAAACTATAACAAATTTAAACAATATTTAAACATAATTTAAACAATAACAATTTTAATTTCAAATTTTATTTATTTGTTTTTTTTTTTATATAATACAGTTTTTTCTTTATTAGTTATACACATGATGCACCATAAAGTATCAGCACAAAAGTGTCATACCACACAGTGTTACATATGACTAAATTAAAATGATATATTTATTTTTTCCACACACTATTACGTAATTTGTAATAATAAAAAAAATTTACTATGAATTAAAAATTTGGAAAAGTGAACCTTAGCTTTAAAAAAATATAACTTTTCTAGCAAAAATATTTTTTTTTGTTTTTAAAATTTATTAAAGTATTAAAAATATCATAGCTCGTGCTTGTAAATTTAAAATAATACAACCCTTACAGAATATCAAAAGGTACAATTCTTTGTATTCTTGTTTTGGATAATACTAAAACATTGTCCTGTATAACATTTGATCCCATTCTCATAACTTTGTTTCAAAAGAAAAAAATATAATTTCTTTTTTAAAATAATGAAACGAAAATACATAGAACATTTAAAAAAATAAGAAAATTTAAGAATAAGAAAGAATTGTATACAATTACATAAAAGAACTTATGAAACAAATAAAACGAACACGACGTAACGAACACAAATGTAAAATTGTTTAAATTTATTACAAGTTTTCGAAATAAACTTTACTTCTTTCTATACGTCTTTGCTGGATCGTCGAATGTCTCCTGGGAGTTAAGGGATCATTTATACTATTGTTACAAGTATCAATAACTTTGTCAATTAGTTATTGTCATGTATTTATATTTTCTCAATAAACCACTGATTTCAATTGGCCCCATATAAACTAGTTGACAGGGTTAAAATCAGATGACCTATGTAGCCATGCATTACTAGGAAGCCATACCCAATTTCCATAAGGTGCATGAAGATGTTGACAGACAGCAACTGGAAATGTTGTAATGCCACATCGTGCATAAAGTACAAAATTTAGGCTGCAGTATTGAATAGTAGATTCAGCAAAATATTTTGTAAGAAACCTAAATGCACAGCAAATGTCAACGGTGCATTAAAGAAACCAAGGCCTATTAGTTGTCTGTGTATTACTCATATTCAAACATTCACTGAAAATCTACACTGGGAATGAAATTTGCAAAGCGCATGAAAAATTTCGTCTTCCCAATTGTGAGTTTTGTGAGTTCTCTACTCCATCCCTCATAAATTGGGCTTCATCAGTAAATAAGGTTCTATATAATAAGCAATCATTATTCGCAATCTAGCTAGCCAACTGTAATTGTGGGATTCCATCTCCTATAATTTGTAGATGCAATTGATGGACTTATTAGATGTGATAAGGGTGTAAATAAATATTGTAACATTAAGTAATGAAAGTGTAACAGTAAGTAATCCTGTGGAAAAAAATATACCAATTTAATTGTCTAATTTGTTAAATTTTTATTAAAGTTTTCACAAATTATACACAGCATGAAATTTTTTTCTTTGAACAAAGTGATCAAAGTTCATTAGGTGATAAAAGTGAAATTGTTTGGCCAAAACATGAAACACAACCTACCATTCAAAAGTTATGATGAATAAAATTTCAGTCAAAATTCCAAGCAGACACTCTTTAATGGTCATTTGTTACTGCTGATAGGAGCCCCTATACAACGTAGGAGTATGTACAGTTCCTCATGGCTATGCCAATATTTTGTATATACTATTTAAAAATGTGATTTGTCTATAGTTTTCACATAAGTCCTTTGCTCCTTTCTTGTAGATAGGTGTAATAATTCCAGTGTTCCAAACTTTATTCTGTTTTGTATCCATGTTTGTGTAGAGAGGTTGGGCTTCAAATGTTTTGTATCCATATTTGTTTTATTAGTTGGTAAACTTATTCATTTATTTTTTCTCCTCCTTGTTTTATAAGTTCATATACAACATTGTCTTCTGGCGCTTCTTCCTTGGATATCAACTTTATTTCTTTTTCCCCTTCTCCCCCTTTTCTTATTCTATTATCCCTTCTTGTTTTTCCTTCCTCTCACTGGACATAAAAGTTATTAGTAACAAAACTACTGTAATCATAAATGCCTTGCTGTCTCCTCTTTCACTTTTAAAAATATAAATATATAGCTGTACCTAGAACCTATTGTACAAATAATACTACTATTAAACACAATAAAATTAAATATCTTACTTCACGTCTCTTGGCTTGAGGAAAACCCCTATCCCTGTTAAATTTGAAAATTGATGGTATTGGCTGATTTTTATGTTCAACAACATTTTTGAGTTGGGTATCATTGGGAATGGCTTCAAATGTATTTGCCAACTGTTCCTTGATATCAATTTCGCTAACTTCAGCTTTGCTACATTCCACTAAACTTTTTTCTTCTAAAACAAAACATTTTAATTCGAGAATTCTATTATATTAAATTTACTATAATATATATTATATTTACTACTTCATACCCGATTTTTTATTACTGACTACAGTTGCAGCTAGCTGTATTTTATTTTCAGCTCTGTTCCTTTCAAATTCCTCTTGTAATTTTAATAGATCCTCTTCAGTTTCACCAGGCTTCGGTCTGGCATACATTTTATTCCCAAAGTTTCACTATGTATTATTTACTATTTACTAAACTTTTACTTAAAAGCTATAATGTTTATATGTATAAGAAATACACATTGCAAAATAGCAGAATACATTATACAGGTTAGGTTAATTATAAAACCATAAAAAAAAGAAGTAGAATAACAATAACAAATCCAATTCATAGGTTATCAAATCAAATTTTTAGGTTATGGTTATTAATAAAAGTCAATATTTTGCTCAAGCTCAAATAAGATATTATTTTTTATTACATCTCAGAAATTTCTGAAATGAAAGATGTTGAAATTACTTCGACAGGTAAAATTAAAAAAACTCCCAAAAACTGTTCAAGTAGTTTCTATTTGTAGTCACAATAATATTAGATATTTGGAGAAAAATAATATTTGTTCACCTAGATTTCCAATAGTTTTGCCGAAAAAATTGACTTTAAGTAATTTTAGTACCAATGTTGTTGATGAGATTGATAGTAATACATTTGAAAAAGTTTGTGAAGAAACTTTAGAATCTCTCACAGATTTTTTCGAAGAATTAGTTGAATCCAATGATAAGTTAAAGTCAGCTGATGTCTCCTATAGCAGTGGAGTATTAACTGTAAATTTAGGACAATATGGAACTTATGTAATAAATAGACAGTCACCAAATAAACAAATTTGGCTCAGTTCTCCCAAATCTGGTCCAAAGCGATATGATTTCGAAACTAATGGCAATTATTGGGTATATAAACATGATATGAAGACTTTACATGAATTGTTGCAAAAAGAATTGACAAATATACTAGGTGAAAATATTTATTTATCTGATTGTGCATATTATAAATAAATTTAGAATTTTAACTGTTTTTTTTTATTAAAGTAGTCATCATCTCAACTTCTTTTTTGAAAATTAGGATATGATTGAACAATTTGAAGAAATAAGTTATGATAGGATAAAAGCGGCTTCCTCTATGATAACATGTATAAAGAGAAGAAGTTAAATATTGTATTTATATGGGATTAAACCACAATTAATTGTAATGAGAATTACAGTTGGAATTACATTTGTTTATGACATTCTGATTTCCAATTTGGCAACCCAAATTGCAATTATTTAAACCCAAAAATGATCAGTGCGACATTTGTTGCTCATTCAAAGTAGGAAATTTTAGCGAAGATGACTATAATGCTCACATTGAACAGAAGAAACAAGCTAGGCAAGAAAAAGACAAGGACAAAGATCATGCGAACTCTACCAACAGCGAAACAGCTGTATTTACAATGGACCTACAAGCAGTTTTGCTTAGTCCATACTTAAATGCTTCTGCGTTGTACTATCGCACAAAGCTCAAGGTCCACAATTTCACCATTTTCAATCTTACTAATCTGGATGGACACTGCTATTTGTGGGATGAGTGTGAAGGCAGTCTAAATGCAAATGAGTTTGCAACCATCATCTACAATTTCATAACAACTAAAATTGATAGAAGTGCCTATATGATCATGTAATCTTTTACAGTGATGGCTGTACATACCAGAACCGGAACTGTATATTGGCTAATGCCCTTCTGCTCGCTTCTCATAAAACCGGAATAACCATCACTCAAAAATTCTTGGTCAAGGGACACACTCAAATGGAATACGATTCCATGCATGCAACTATCGAACGGAAGCTTAAAAATAGGGAAATTTACTCTCCTTCAAGCTACGAAGAAGCTTGCAAATCAGCCAGACTAAATCCTAAACCATACAAAGTACGATACATTTACCATGACTTCTTTTCAATAGCAGCCTCAAATTCATCGAATCAATCAGACCAGGATTAAAAAAGGAGACCCCGTTGTTACAGATCTCCGATGCATCGAATATAAATCAGATTGGTCGGTGCAAGTGAAATTAGGATTTGAAGATAATTTTACTGATCTTCCGAGAAGGGTACGAAAACCCGACGGTGAAGTAGTTGTTCCCTCTCTCTACAAAGCCCGGATTCCTTTAGAAGCAAATAAGTTCAAACATCTTCAGGAAATGAAATCGGTAATACCTAGAGATGTTCATCTCTTCTATGACACACTACCTCATAAGTCCTTAGGAAAAACTGTGTAGGCCTAAAAGAAATAATAAGTGCTCCTGTATTCTTGGGGTAAGAGTGGACTAAACAAAGTACTTAAGAACTAAAGGGTTGCGTCTAAAGAGCTAAAAGAGTGGGACAATTTTTAAGATATCCAAAATCAATGATTTCAGTGTTTCAATTATTTTATGGCTTAATGTTAATTTTGTAACTACATGTATGTCATTAAACTAAATAGCTAACGTATTTTTATTGTTTTAATATAACCCTTTTAAGATTGAAAACCACGTAAAACAGAATTACATGAATCAACTAATATGAAAAACTCGTATACATTAAATATTTAATGTGAAAACCAAGTATATCTGGAACTAAAGAATGAATACCTCGTAAGTCAGGTAAAAAATTAAGCAATAATAATATATATTAAAATTTTATGTATAACAATCTAAATGTGCTCAAATTAAAAATATGTAAAGATAGTTTTTTGTTTTTACATGTTTATATTATTTACTTATGTAAGAAATAGCTTTTTGAGCATAAACCCTATTCTGATAGACCACCGTCGTATATCGGAGTGTTAATCCTAAACAACTCTTAACGGAGGTGGCCTAGGTGGCAGAAAATCGAATTTTACATATTGTAAATTTGTTTTCTACTGCTGCCATGGATATGGAATAGAAATTTTCTTCGCTATTTCTAGCCTACAGGGGAATTACTTGATTACCTACTTGAATCGAAATGAAATTCGAAATTCGTGAATCCCAAAGCCCTGCGGATTTTTGAATTTTAGTAGTCAAATGAGAGGTAGGTGATCTGTGGTCAAATGTGGAGAACAGTAAACCAAAATTATGCTATTTATCAACAGGCGGCGCTAAAATAATTCATAGATTCCATCATCATCGATTATAAATGTATATTCGCAAGTTTGATTGACCATGACCCCCTAAAATCCTACAATTTTTTCCCCAAAAAATCCCCCATCCATTATCAGCACATAAAAATTCCTACAGACGCTTTAAAATTGTTCCAAAAATGGCAACACGAAAAAGAAGAAGAAATAATATTCTTGGATGATCTCATAAAGCGGTGAAGATATGTGCACAGATGACTAGATACATGTAAAAGAAGAAAACAAAGGCCAGATAAACAAAAAAGTGAATGTGACCGTTACACACGGTTTTTGAAAATATTTTAATATCTAATAAAAACTCCCGCAAAAAAGTAAAGTGAGATATCTAAAGATACGCTCAGTACAAGGAAATTAAAAGGAATCGATTAATAATTATTCAAAATGTTTTCTTCGCCAACAGTACAAATATATTTATCTGAAAGTAAGTAGGTAAATGGTTTTTATTGATTTTCAAAGCAAATCAAAAGGATAATTAATTGTCTTCTAATCAACAGTTATAAATAACATATCTATTATAAATATGAAATTCTAATTTTGGTTTTTATAGATGTTGATAGCCACATACAGAGAAAGCAAGGAAATAATCATTTGTCTAGAAAACCCTTTATTGACAGGTCAGTAAATGGAAAATCTCCCCAAGAAAAAAATCTGAAAAAAAATTTACCTGGTAAAGACAGTCTCATCAAACAAAAAATATCACCAGATATGTCTAAAGTTTTACAGGAAGACAATTTAAATGGAGAAGATTTTATATATTCTGGGAAAACTATGAAAGGTAAGCCATGATTTTTACATCAATATTGGTTGTGTCTGTATTTCTTTGCTTCTGTATTTAATTTTGTATGTACAAGTGATATATTATGGAGCCAATATTGGACTTTAGAGTGTTTCCTAAATTGAACATTCCATCAGAGGAGCTGTCTATATGGAAAATTGGGTATGGCACAATGTAGAACATTCAAACCTTATGTAGAACATCTATCAAACTACCATATTTCCCCTTACCACACTGTTGAACTAAGCTACATTTCATATTAGAGCTGACACAAAAATATGTTCTACTATAAAGAAAGATGAAGAAGTAGATCAACCTTGTAGATAAACATGAAAATAAATTTAAAAATAATTCTGTAGTTGAAATTTTTGACTTTATTACATTTTGAAAGTTAAGGACATATAAATATGATTTGATTAGGACAATAATATAATTGAATGCACATGCGAAAAAATGATTACAAAAGGCAAACAATTAGGTTCCTTTAAACTGAGTATTAGAATTAACTAAATGGAGAAAATGTTTTGAGTTAAACGGAGAAAATTGACTAAATCATGGACCCTGAGCTGTGGCCTGAGACTGTGGTAAGATTCAATTTTTTTCAGAAACTCAGACTGAACAATGGGATTCCACCTTCAATGTCAACTCTTACTGGTATCCCCAAAAACTTCCAAAAAAGTGGATCTAACCGTTTCCCACTTAAACATACAATCACTCAACCAAATTAGGCATATAAGAAACATGCACTGTAGACAGAAATGTGGACATCTTTTGTATTGCTGAACACTGGCTCATAGAGGAGGAAATCCAAATGGTTTCAATTTAAGGTTATCAACTGGATTGCTTTACAGCCAGGTCCCAGACTCTCTGAGGAGGTACTGCTGTATATGTAAAAAGTTCTATTTTTTATAATCCATAGAGGGATTACTAATCACACTTAATAAACTCAAGCCAATACTTGTTGATGTAATTTCAATGTTGATTTCTAACTGAAAATTGATCTACCCGTAAGCTCCAAGATGTTTTTGAGAGCTTTAATATGGTTAAAACTATATATACTCCAACTCGATGCAATAAATGCATTGACAATGTCTTTTTGGATCTTGGACTGACACTCTGCTTGACTAAGGTGATCAATGTGAGATTTTCAGATCACAGGAGGCAAATTGTTAGGTTTGAAACCCAGAAAAGGCTATAGGCTACAATGAACAACCAGGGCTTATTCGACCTATAACTGAAAAATGTAAACATATGGTTTATAATTGGTTATCTGGCATAGACTGGGGGGTTTGTTTCTGACAATAACACCTCTATAAATTTTTTAAGTTTAATGAGTTTGTTGACATTCTTGAATCATGTTTCTCAGAATCCTTTCCTCAAAAAGTCTATAAAGTAAGGTCAGACCAAGCTGGACAAATTACATGGTTCTCAAACAAACTAAGAGCAATGAGAGAATATGTCAATTTTTTAAGTGAGTACTACAGACAACATAAAACTGACAAATACTAAATGATTTTAGAAAACTGTATAAAAATGAAATAAAAAAGGCAAAGATTAATTCTAGTGACAGTAATCTTGACTTCAAGAAATCCTCCAAAAACCATGTGAAATATTAAAGACAACAAGAAATATCTGGGGCTCTATGTCAGGCTCATAACTTCACTCTAGATGAGTTTAATAATCATTTTTCTCAAATTTCCCACAACTTAAAGATATACCTGAATTACATATGGATTGTTTGAAGAACATCAATGTAAATCCCTCAAAGAGCTTTTCCTTTTCTGAAGTATCATTCAATTAGATCCAGGAAATCATAGACAGCTTACAAAACAAAAAAAGTTGTGATATATATTGCTTAAATGTTTAAAAGCATTATTAAGATGATAAAAAATATTATCATAAGCCCTCTTATACACTTAATAAATGAATGCTTTAAAGAGAATACATTTCCCTCTACTATAGGCCTGAGAACTATAGGCCTGTCGGATTGTTCCCAGTCGAGAATGCTGAGAGTCTTTGGTTTACAGTGTAAGGTTATAAGAGTTCTTGTAGGCCTTGGGTTTAGGGACGATTGTAGATTGGCCTATGAGACTGGAAATTCTTACTGTGCCCTCCTTGTATATCTATGAGAACCTTATGTTTGTTAAGAGAAGCAGGAGCCGCTTTGGGACCCATGAAGAGGTGCAAGGTCATAACACTAGACACAGGTGTGATCTTGTTCCAATCTATTGGAGGCTAAAGAGGTGTCAAACTGGATCAGGGTATTGGGCAGTTAAATTTTATAACAAATTTCCTGATAACATAAAGGATCTTCCCAAAAATCAGTTACAAAGTAAAATTAAAGAAATTTTAATAAAAAATGTATTTTATAGTAGTGAGGAATACTTCAATTTCAATTTTCAACTATTTTAACTAAATCTGATATGTTTTTATGTAATTAGAATTTAAGATTTTTTAAGAGAACTATTGTTTGTTAATAGAATTTCTGTCAACAAATGGATATATACTTTTTAAGTAATTTTAGTTTTACCCACTTATCATCTATTTTAAGTAATTATATTTTATTTTCTTTTTACTTCTTATTTGATTAATATTTAATATTTCAAGGTATATATATATATATATATATATTATATATATATATATATATATATATATATATATATATATATATATGTGAATAAATCAGTTGAATTAATAAAAACATTTCTATATAGAGAAATCAAAAACAGAAACTTGTATGTTGTGTTTGTTTTTGGAGAGTTAAGGGGACAGTCTCATGCGATTAAAAAAAAGACGCATTTTAAAATTAAAGCAGAAAAAAAAACTATAATATTTATTAACATAATTCCTTTTGGAGATGATTAAGTAAGTCTTGAAGTACATAATAAAAATTTTTAATAGCGATTTTAACTTCATTGGTGTCCTGTAGATGGCGTGTAGTAAAAAGTGCGTTTTTGGTGGTAAGACACTTTGTGGGTCACCTGTAACAGATATTCAAAAAATTCAAAATGGGTTGTATTCGTGAGACTCAAAACTAGATGATAAACCTTTAAAATATGCAAATTGTATTATTTTGAAGAGTTTATACGAATTTTTTTCCAAAAAGTCGAAAAATCACTATATTTTTCGGTGTATTTACCCATATATAATAAAAGGGGGGGGGGTGGTTTTTAAATATTTTAAAGGTTTATCATCTAGTATTTTGTATACACATTCGAAAAATTTTTGGTTTTTTAAAATCGGTTAAGAAGGTTCAGAGAAAAGTGTCTGACCAGTTTGAAAATGATACTTTTGAGAAAAAAACCTTTAAAAGTTTTTTTTACATAATTTTCGTGAATAAAAGGCTGATAACTTTATACTCACGTTTAATCGGCCATTCCTGGTGAATATTGAGGACCGTCTTCATCCAACAGTTGTTGTTAATGGCTTTGTAAAGCTGTAAATTTCAATACAACGTCGCGATGTTTTATAATTAATTAATTTGTTTGACTGGAGTCTCACTCTCAATTCACGCCGCGATGCTGCCAGTGTAAGTGTAAAAACGGAACACACCTAGATCGCATGTCAATTCAACGAAAACGTACTTATTTATAAATGTAGATATGAAAATATTTCATAACTAAAAAAATGGATGTTTTATTGCCAAAACGGCTTGAAAAAAAAGTTGATCTCTAAAATTAAAAATAAAAATGAATTTTAAAAATTAAATAAATATATTACACTCTTTTTAATTTGAAATTATAAACAATATTTGGATTAATAAATGTATTTAAGTATAAATTTTATAACTCAAATAATACCTAATGAACACAAACAAAATTGATGTCAATAAAACATTATTTATTATCTGCACAAAACCGGACTTTCAGGAAAAATTGGTAGACGGAGCAACACTGTCGGCGTGCCATATACGCTACTATATAAACTGCTGAGGAGAAGTGGAACTATAAATCCAGTGGAACAAATAAATTAGTTATAAAACATCGCGACGTTATAAAGAAACACGGGTTAATTGCAAAGCACAAAGCAGGTAATCTTAGTATTTGTAAAAAATCCTATGTTCCGGATTTAAAATTCCAAATGTCCGCAAAACTCCGCACTGGGTGAATTGAGTAGCTCAGTAAATGCCGATGCCGGTCCCAAGCCCGGATAAAGGAGGAGGGTTGAGGCGATGGGCTAGCAACTCGTCCCTTGTCAAAAGAAATTAATGCTAAAAATTTCGACCAAAAGCCTCGAATACAAAGGATGGATCAACACAAAGACGACTAATGCAACGAAAAAGGAAAATGATATTGGCTACATGGAATGTACAAGGACTGAGAACCAAACAAGCAGAAGTATTCAAAGAATTAGCGGAAAGAAAAATAGATATATGTGTTCTCACAGAAACCAAGAAAAAGGGAAAAGGAAATGAAGAGATAGGAGAATATATACATATCTACAGCGGAGTGAGTAAAGATAACAGAGCTAAGAGGGGAGTCTCTATTGCCATTCGAAAAAATCTTAAAAACAATATTAAATCGTGGACTGAAGTAAATGAACAACTACTAATACTGGAAATGAAAAAGAATGGGCACAATATCGTAATTGTCGGAGTATATGCCCCAGACGAAGATGCAAATCCAGAAAGTAAAGACGATTTCTACGACAATATGAATGAAATACTCTCTGAAGTTAAAGAAAACTGTGAAATCTTTATACTAGGAGATTTAAACGGCAGAGTAGGGACAGAAGAAAATAGCAGAGTCGTAGGAAGATATGGAGAACAAATAACCAATGACTACGGAATGCGTCTTAGAGATTTTTGTGAAATAATGTCTCTCAAAATTATGAATGGATTTTTTCAACATAGAGACATCCACAAATATACATGGATACAACCTACTAGGAATCTGCGCTCGATAATCGACTTTGTAATCCAACGTCAAACTTCCCAGCTGAAAACAACTGACGTAAGGGTATACCGTGGATCAGAATGTGGATCCGACCATCATTTACTTATGGCCAATGTGATAGTTAACTATCGCAAAAACAATAACACTCAGGTACAGAATATAGAAAAGGGACAAAAAGTAACATCTCCTAAATATAACCTAGAAAGCTTAAAAGAAGATTCAACAAAATTGCTTTACAAATTACGACTGGCCACAAAATTACAAAATGTGGATCGAGAAAATATAACAGCGGAAGAATTATACCAACAAATTAAAAAGTACATTCATGAGGCTGCAAGTGAAGCTTTGGGGTATAAAGACAAACATGAAACAAAAAATCAAGAATGGTGGTCGGAGAATATGCAAACGTTAGTAAACAAGAAGAAAACTGCTTATCAGAAATGGATGTCAACGAGAAAGGAGGAAGATCACAAGGTATATACGAAATTAAATCGAGATGTAAAAAGAGAAGTAGTGGAAAGTAAAAATGAGATGTGGATCGAAGATGTGCAGAGGTGGATAGATATATGGGTGGAACAAGAGTTGGGCAAGCGTGGAAGGTGATAAAGTCTCTCCGGAGGAAGGAAAGGAAAAATCTAACTTAAAATTAATAGATCTGAAACAGTGGAAACAGCATTATGAGGTCTTATTGACAGAGGATAGACGTAAATTCCAAGATATCGAAATGGAAGAAATATCTGAACATACACAAATAATTGAGATAACAACCGGAGAGTTAAGCGATGCCCTCAAAAGATCGAAAAACGGTAAAGCAGCAGGACCTGGAGACATCCCAATTGAGTTGGTAAAGTATGGACCAAAAATATTACACGAGATGATGGTTAAACTATTTAATAAATGCTTAAAAGGACAAAATATCCCTGATGATTGCATGTTGGATACATCAGCTCAATATACAAAAAAGGGGATAAACGCAATTGCTCTAATTATAGAGGAATAACTGTTACTAGCTCAGTGGGGAGGTTGTACGGTCGAATAATAAAAAAACGAATTGAATCAGAATATGAAGACATAGAGGAACAAAATGGATTTCGGGCAGGAAGATCGTGCATTGATAATATATTCGTTCTGCAGCAGGTAATCGAAAGCAGCAGGTTTCGAAAAACGGAAGGCAAGGAATCTATCTACCCACCTATTGTTTGTAGATTTAGAGATGGCATATGATACGGTATCTTTGAAAAAACTATTTTATACATTGACGAAAGTAGGTCTCAGTAGAGAGTATGTGGATGCTATCACAAATATATACAAAAATGCAAGAAGTGTCGTTAAAGAAGGAAACTTTATATCTGAATCATTTCCAATAACCAAGGGGCTTAAACAAGGATGTTGTCTGTCTCCGACCCTGTTTAAAATATATATTCAATCATCGCTAGAGCAGTGGAGAAAACAAGTATCCGGAATGGGAATAGACATAGGCGGTGGTGAATGTCTAACAGCTTTATTTTTCGCAGATGATCAGGTAGTCGTAGCGAATGACGAGGAAGACATGGAGTACATGTTTAGAAAACTAAAGAAAGAATATGAAAAATGGGGCCCCAATATGAATACGGCAAAGACAGAGTATCTTAAAATAGGAGATGGTGAAGAAGATCCAGAGTTAGAAATTAGAAACACAAAAACATGCAATGAATATAAATATCTCGGATCTATAATATCTAAAGAAGGCACTACCAAAAGAGACATCGAAAACAGAACACAGCAGGGAAAAAAAGTGGTAAACATTCTAAACTCTCTACTTTGGTCTAAAGATATTAGACAAGAAACGAAATTGACAATCTATCGAACCTTGGTAGAGCCTATTATGACTTATGGGGTAGAGGTTTGGCAGATAACGCAGAAGGATAGAAAAAGAATAGAAGTAGTAGAAATGGATTTTCTAAGGAGGGCGTGTGGTATATCCAAAAAAGATCACATCAGGAATGAAGATATTAGAAGGAGGACAAATACTGTATATTCCAGTGTAGATAGAATTGAAACGAGACAACTAGTGTGGTATGGTCACGTAAAACGAATGAATGAAGATAGATGGCCAAAGAAAGCTTTAAATTACATACCACAACAAAGAAGAAGAAGGGGAAGGCCTTCAGTTGCCTGGGAAGAAAATGTACGGCACATAATGAGAGATAGAGCCATCAGAGAAGACGAATGGATGGACAGAAAACGATGGCGGTCGAAATGCGAGAAACGGCAGAGGCTGTAGGAACCTCACTTATATATATATATATATATATATATATATTATATATATATTATATATATATATATATATATATATATATATATATAAATGTGTTAGTAACTGCCAAACGTTATACTGATATACATACTATATAAAAAATATGAATCACTAATACATACCCAACGTATATACAACATATATACAAAAGCAAGAACAACTGGAGCCTCGCGCTCGCGGCGCGGAGAGAAACCGGTTTTCATACGTGCGTAGATGACGTTAAGAAAATAACTATAACTTACATTCTAGTGGGAATTTCTTTTTAAAATTTTAGGAGGGAGTTTTTGAATGTAAATGGAAGCAATTTATAAAAAAAAAATTAAAATTGATTTTTTGAAAGTTTCGCATGAGACTGTCCCCTTAAAATCATAATAGTAATGTTACTGAGCATTTACACAGGACAGTATTCCTGTCCATGGCGCAGATAAAACAGTAATATGTCATGTGTAAAGCTCTACTTTCCTCCAACAATAGCTGCTGTGACAATTGTTTCATTGGCTGTTGTGACAATTATCATAACAGTGTTTGGGACAATTTAGATCGACTTAAGATGGCAGAAACTAAACAATTTCGTGGGCAGCATTTAGCATTATTCTAGGATTTGGTCAACAGGAAAACCTGAGAATAATATTGAAAGCTAGTTAAAAAATAAATGTCTTATTGGGAATATTTAGATTTAGTTATTGGACCATTTTTCTAAGACAAACATTTTAATTCAGAAAAGTTTTTAAACTTGCTACAAGAAAAAATGATGTAACTTCAGATAAAGAAGAAATTTCAAATGGGCTGGTACCCTGTGCACAATATCCGAGAGGTTAAGAAATTCTTTAAATATAGTTTTAATAAATATTTGCTTGGACCTAACTGTGACATTAAGTGTCCTCTGAGATTGGGAAATCTAGCTTCAAAAGACTGGTTCATCTGGTCTGGTGAGTCATTTTGTGAGCAGCAAACTTTTAATAGGTTTTCACTTAACTCCATTTTAAAAATCTTTGGAGAGACCTTTAATAGAACATAATGGCAGCTAATCTTGAAAGCTTAACGTAGATAGCGCTAGTGTAGTTAGAGGTCACGTCAACTGTCTAAACCTATATATTTTTAAGTAAATATTTCATATATTTTTGCTGTGTAGATTTCATTTGGGATAATAAGATGCCTCAGTGTTGTGCTGTTGTAAATAATAATTTAAATTTAATTTCAAATGTAATTCATCTTTCATTTCTAAATATGGCAAACTATCAGAACTAATCATTGAATTTTTTATTGAATATGGGTAGTTAACTTCTAACACAGGTAGTTATTCCACAAGTCCATCAGGAAAAGCAGCTAAATAAGGATGGTTCACAGATAATGAAATGGTTAATAGTTGCCTCCTCATAGGCACGGATAGCTATTTTCTCACATTTTTTACTCCAATATGTTACACTGATTACACTATCAGTAAAATTAGACATATTTCTGTATTGTTGTGGTCTTGGATTATAACAGAAGTTTGTCTTTTACTTTTTTGCACATTGCACACAGGAACTTAGCTTGCCAACAATATATTAACATAATGCTTCAGTAATACTTTCATCGATGGAGATGACCAGTTTTACATTGTATGTAAGTGCTTCGGCGATTTCACTGTTGATTTGCGCTCGGTAAAAATTATATTCACCTGTTTTTGATTGACCAATAGTTAACAAAAAATTATTTTGCATCATACTGTAGTTTTTTCTGTGGACTGCGACACACATGCTCATTCCTTCTGCTAACATAAATATATAGAAAATAATTATTTATGTCGACGAAATCTATTAGAGGATTTTTAAAGAGTAGTGAAATCCACATTATTGACCATACAATGTCATGTCGAAAATTATTAATTCGATCACATGCAGCCCAACCTATAATATAATATAGAATACCTAATCAGTTTCTGGACAGGCAAAGCAATGAAATTCTGGCAGGGACAGAATATCTTTCATACATATATCAAAAGTGATGATTTATAATGCGTTTTGTTTTAAGGCATCACAAAACTGTATTCAATGTATGGTAGGTAGCTGAAATTTCCATATTTTAGTTACATGACAGTATTAGTTTAATTCCAAATACAAATACATCACTATAATACTCAGACCAATATAAAAATTTCTATTATGGTCTGAGATGAACCAATGAAATGTTAAGGCGATGATTTATATAGTTTACTTTTCGATAATGTCTTCTTAGTTCCTAGTAATTCTCGCATTTTTTCTCAATTCTTTTATCAAGTCGCAAATATACCAAGATCTGTATTCTTTCTGTCATAATTTATTAAATCGCAATAATTACAACAAAAATACCTTACAAACCCAAATAGTTGTCAAAATTTGTTGACCTCCAACTACACTACCGCTGCCAAACGGGATTAACGGCGTACATAGCTGCCATTCTTTTAATTATTATTAACACTAACCTGGTGTTGTTAACACCAGGTTAGTTCCTGAAGTTTTTATATTTCCCACTTCGTTAATGTAGTAATATAATTTAATAATTCGACATTTAATTTTTTAAATGGTACACTGGTTTAAAATTTACCTCTACATCTTAAGTAGTAAGTAAGTTAGTAAATTAAAACTGAAAACTATTTTTTTAATTCAGTGTTTATGTTTAGAAAATTTCTTCAAATTAAACTGAAATAGGAAAATAAATATTTGTTAATAATGGAACAATTTCTTTACTCTTGCAGACAGTTATAATGATATTTGGCCATCATTTCGTCTGGATAAAGAAGACATTATAAAAATCCTCAGGGACTATTCTTATCCTCCAAAAACACCACCGCCTTTTATAGATCCTGATTTTGATGATTTCAAACCAACAACATACATTGAACCAGAATTTATTGAAATGTTACCAAAAGATATATGTACTATACAGGCACCAGTAATCTTAGATGAAAGTTTTGAAGTTGATATGCCTGATTTACAAACATTTGAAGATCTGGATTTAACATTTTAGTGATATTTTTGAAATTTAATATTTGCGTTTTATTTGAATGTTTTTTAATGTGACTAAAAAATTAGATAGTTGATAATTTTGTATTTTGTAATATGTTTCCAAATAAATACTATTTTCATGATTACTTTTATATTGTGAAGAGTCTGCTTGTGTAAGATTCATCTATGTTCTCATATTTATCCTCAAAAGCAAAATCTAATATTGTGACATATTATCAACTCACTAAGAACACATAAATCTCTAAACTCAAAGAGTATCTTACTATGCTTAATATTAAAGCAATCATGTTGATGTAGGTAGAGAAATGCATCCAAGTTAATTTAGAGCATATATACTTTCACCAGATATAAAATATCATTATGGACTAGAAAAGTTGATCAAGAAGAAATATCCTTCTCTTTCAGATTTCATCTCCTATTAGAGATCAAAATCACAGTCTGGATATTTTCAGATGCATTTAATAGTTGATTTTGTAGTAACATATATTTAGGACCTCTTATAACATATCCAAGATATTGAACTTTTCCATTTTACATATGATGGTTATTTCTTCATCTCTCTGAATTATATGAAACACTAACAGCCTTAAACAACCCTCTCATAGAGGCCATACAAAATGTTATACTTGCGAACAATACAAGTAGCAAAGCCCAATACACCTCAGCTGAAATAAAAAAGTTGGTAGCTCAAAAAAGGAAAGCTATGACCAAATAACACTAAACCCATGCCTAAGCAGACAAGACTACATTAAACAGGCTAAGCAATCAACTGAAATCCAAACTTGAGAGGCACCAGAACTGTCATTTACAAACTACATAACAAATCTTGACCGGCACGACAACTCAATATGGAAACTGATCAAAAACTCAAAAAAACCTAAAACTCTGAGCTATACTAATTCCAAAAGCAGGAAAAAATCCAAATGAGGTTTCATCATATAGGCCAATAAGTCTACTACCAATCGCATCCAAAATACTTGAAAGGTTACTGTTATAAAAAATTAACTTGGACCCCAAAACGGAGGAATGGATACCCAACCAATTTGGCTTTCGAAAAGAATATTTAAGGATACAGTAGGTTCACGGAATAGTACGGTCCATCAATTCTGCAATGGAAAGCAAACAGTACTGCACAGCTGCCTTTCTAGACGTTAGTCAAGCCTTTGACAAAGTTTGGCACACAGGCCTGATTTTCAAAATCAAGAAGTATCTTCACATCACCTACCTGAAACTGTTAAATACTATCTAAGTAGGAGAGAAATCCGAACAAGAATGAATGAAAGTAATTCCAATAATTTTCCTATAAAATCTGGTGTCCCACAGGGCAGCGTTCTTGGACCAATATTATATATGTGCTCTACACAGCAGATCTACCCTCCAATAATGAAGCCATCAATGGTATGTTTGCATATGATGCTGTCATCCTTGCAGTTGTCGAAAATCCAAGTATAGCCATCTAACATTTTACAGGTACAACTGAATGAAATCGAGACGTTGTCAAAGAAGTGGAAAATTAAAATGAATCAAACAAAAACAGTCAAAGTGACTTTTTTGAGAAGAGACCAGTATCCCAGTTTCACTTAACAATATCCAACTTCCTCAATCCTCTAGCTCCAAATACCTAGGAATACATTTTGACTCAAAACTCAATTGGAAAGAACATATTCCTAAGAAGCGAAAACAAATTGACCCGAGAATTAAAGATCTAAACTGGCTAGTCGGTAAGAAATCAAAACTGACCATAGAAAATCCAATTCTTGTCTATAAAGTTATCATAATACCTATCTGGACGTATGGAATCCAACTCTGGGGATATGCGAGCCAGTCAAATACAACCATGATTCTAAGAAGCCAATCGAAAATACTGCGAATGATAACTGATGCATCCTGGAGTGTGTCAAACCTAACGCTTCATGAAGACCTAAGAATCCTGTTCATACAGGATGTGATCACTAAATATAGCATGAAGAAGTGGAATCACACAGTAACTCCTAACTTTAACCTCTAATAGAACATAATGTCAATAGGAGACTCAAAAGGAACTGACCAGCTGACCTGAGAAACAGTTAAAGGATCTTGTCACTTTAGAAGACCTCACCAAGCCAATAGGAACCCTTTGCTCTGCAGCCAGTAAATTAGCTTATAGAACATTATTTGTGCTTTGATTGCTAAAGAGCAACTAAATAAAAAAAAATCTTTCTGAATTCTGTGAGACGGCTTTCTGTTTTTAACTGTGTTAGTCCAGAACACTTCTAGCATGTGCAAATAATATCCTTGTGTACCATGTAAAGTATCAGAGAATAAATGTAGAGGAAATAAATATGTATAGACCGTCGGGTTTCTGACAATCCCGTATGTCTTTGAGAGTACTGGAAGAGCAAAATGTATGAAAACTGTGAGTTTTTCTAGGAAATTTGCGTAAAAATTGAATTTTCTTTAATGTCACCCTTATACCGTTCTATAAACCGATATAGGAGTATTGATTCTATTTTTAAAGTTTTGGCAGTAGGGCTACTGGTGTACTAAGGGTGTTAGTTATGACCTATAAATGTAATGTTAATATATTAATATTCGTGACTTTCTACTTCGTGCTTGAAAGTTTTCTTAGTTTTCACGATAAGGAATCTGTAAAAAACGCATAAAACAGGTCGTGAACACGAAAAAATTTACCTTGGAAAAGTTATAGAAAATTAGGAAAATAAGATTTTCAAAAAACGTACATTGGTTCAACTCTAAATTTCCTTTTTTGCTTATCTCATGATATTTTCAGTACACAAAAAGGAATAAGGAATAAAATCGTTGGTGAACTTTGTATTGGAATCCGACAGTCTAGTATGAGTGGTGTTTTATAATCACATCAGAAAATAACCACTGAAAAATTTGTTAGAGTGAATTTCTGGCATGCCCTCAATTTCTATGAAATTTTATCACATATGTAAATGTAAAAGTTTTTACATTTTTACTTTTGATTAATAATCCAATATGTGAGTGATTCTAGTTTTCCATGCTTACCTGTTTTTTACCTAGTTCATTAAGCTTAGACATGCTCTACTACATTGGTAATGTCTATACTTTTTTTATAAATTTTCTTTTTAGACGTAGCATGTCAGGATAATGCTGTTATCTTTATGATGGATAATGAAATTTTCTGTGTTGTTTATTAATTATGAGAACTTTAAACAATTGTGCCAGATTTACATAGGTTCATGCTGCATTAACATAGACACTAGTTGAAATATTAAAAATCATTAATTTTGAAAAAGCTAATATTCAAAATTTATAACATTTTGGACAATTGTGAGAAGCTGTAGACTGACCTACAATCAGTTACTATTACATACTTATGAAATTTGCTGGTTATCGAATTCTGAATATTATTTGAAATGCGAAATAAAAGAAGTTTTATCAAGTTCATCATCTGTTCTAAATAAAAATTTGAATGGATATGTAAATTAGCTTATTATCCTATTTATTTTATGATTTTCTGTTCTCTTTTTTAACTTCCCTATGTATATGTATGAGTAATTTTCATTCAAAGTTCGTTACTAATTTCTAATCGTTTTTGATTGTTCTTGTCTATATACTAGGGACTAGTTTTATCAGCGTTTTATACATTTGATATTATTTGTTTTTTTTAATAAATATCTAAGATATTTAATATGTGCGTTGTATGTATTATTTGCAATATGTATCATTCTTTGCTGTCATTGTTGTCTGCGGTGACTGATGAGAATAAGTTTGGACACTGTTTTCTATGACTATATTCTGCAAATGTCTTAATATTGTTGATTTGTTAACATTCATGTTTTTAAATTCATTAATTTTTAGGCCAATCTTTGTGCCGCTTTACAATCATATTTCCTTTTGCGTCCAACTATGATATCAGCATTATCTGCAAATACTAGTATTTTTATAGTTTTTGTTATTAATGTCGTTGTCCCTCTTGTGTTGACTTCTGACTCTGATTATTTTCTCTACTACGATGTGAAATATAATATAGGATAAATCTTTATCTATTAATATGGATTGTATCTATTAGTTCGTTTTGAATTCGAATTTTGCTCTGTACTAAGTTTTTTACTATCGCCATAAACTTTTTTGGAATATTAATTAAACTCTTTCAATGCGTGGATCAAAAATTTAATTTTCGATTGATATTATTATAGACACTTTTTTATATAAATGAAACTATGGCGTGTGGTATATTAAATTCACTACAGGTTTTTCTAGGATCTGCCTTGAGACAAAGATCTGGTCTATTGTGGATTTCTGTCTATGGAAACCATATTGGTTTCCATAGACAGAAATCCTCCAATTATTTTTTTTATTACGGTGTTGGTTGTTAGTATTTGAATAATAATATATCCGTTTTAATATTTAAATATATTTAACACCAGTTTGCAAGTAAGCCATGTTATGTTTACCGATGAGGACAGAATGGACGTAATAATCTGGTAATATCAGAGATGTATTCTAAATAAAAAGTTCCTGAAGTAATTTACATAATATGGTAGTTGAATTCCTTTGGTGGTTTGAGGTTAGTAAAGGATCTGTTTTTTTTTTGTTTTTGTTTTGGCTTGGACAATTGTCATTCAGCCAGTCTCAATCAAGATAAGTTTATTAATGTAGTGTGTGTGTGTGTGTGTGTGTGTGTGTGTGTGTGTGTGTGTGTGTGTGTGTGTGTGTGTGTGTGTATAGAGTAATTGTCTTGATACTTAGCAAACGTCATTAGTCGACGTCATTGTCTTTGGTAAGAGACGCTAATTGTATCCGAACGTCTGCGGTCCCTCCGGTGTGTACCGATCACACAAGGATAGAAATTATTTTCATTTATTAATTTTTTTAATAAACGAAAATTTCCACCCAGGTGGGATTCGAACTCACCACCTTTAGGTTTAAAGGCAGGCGATCTTACCACTGAGCCACAGAGGGGGTTAGTAAAGGATCTTGGAGGCAGTATGTGTTGCCAATGCTTATACTGTAATAAAACTCTGAATAATGTCCACTGTTTCCGATGAAAGAGTCGGGGGTTCCAGAAATAGAAATCAGCTTTTGCCAACAAATCACTCTCACGTCTCCGACGGCTGTTGCAGGGTATATAAAGGGTGCCTGACGTAGAATGGATGTGCGTTATGTAGCAATCGAGAGGGGGTGAAAGGCGAGTTGCAGGAACCTTAAAACTGGAAACATATCGACTAAGGGAATAAACCCTGACAACGAGGTCCGAAAATATAAAATAGAAGTAGCAGCAATACAAGAAACTAAATTTCTAGAACACGGAATAAAAGTCATAACAGAAATAAAAGAAGAGTTCTAAAAACAGCTAGAAGTATACGACAGCTCACCGAGAAATGATATCAAGACCGTACTTGAAGATATGAATGAGAACTTTTGTTAAGAACCAATGATAAATATTCACTCCATCAAAACACCAATGAAAATGGAGAATTACTAATCAACTTTGCCAGTAGGTTAGGTCTTGAGTCTTGCAGTAGTAGGTCAAACTTGATCATAAGCTCGACTTTTTTCCCATACCATAATATACCCAAAGCGACATTAATTATGCCGGTGGAACAACCGCCAATCGAAATGATCATGTCTTGATAGACAAAAGGGGCTACAACAAGCATACAAGATGTGAAGAGCCGAAGAACCGCATGTTGCGGATCTGATATTGTTGATATATAGGGTTTAACGTAAAGGTAGGTAATAAATAACACATATTCTGGGACCAAAAATAGCTCGATTAAACCTGACATATTTGTGTACATTAAGCCAATTGGCTGTATAGTATGTCCGGTTTATAACAGGCGGCTCCCGAAAAAAAAGTGACCTCAGATTTCAAAGAGGTGTTTGGCCTGGTAGACATTTCCACACTGATCTGACAGTCCTTTTATGTATACCCTACATCTAAGTTTAGTCCAACAGATCTAGGCTTCTAAACAGCCTATGATCCATTTGGAGGGAAATTTGTTACCTGTTAAGATTTTAAAAAGACATGTTCAAGTTACTTATACCGTTGGCGAACACTTGCCTTTCTAATAATTTAATGGACATTCAGACATATATAAAGTAGATAACTTTAAAATGATAATTGTCAATATTTTTTTCTAGGATCTGCCTTGAGACAAAGATCTGGTCTATTGTGGATTTCTGTCTTGCGTTTTTGGGACATTTTTGAGTTGCGTTTCTGGGACGACTTTATTGGTATCCAGATTAACCATACGACTCTCACTTCATTAAGGAGAAAATAAAAGGTACTTGCGGTATCACAAAGGTTAAGCTCTGGCGGGACTCTTTCCTTCTTATCGAGCCCTATGTAACTAGGTCTGCTGGAGTATCTCCCAAAAAATGTCTTACACATTTGGACGTCGAGAGTAGTACATCGTTTCTGCATGGTCTTATAGAGATATTCATTAAGACTTAGATTGTTTGTGTTTTCTACAAAGGTTCTTCGGATGACTCCAGTGGTACAGAGTAGTACATCGTGTCTGCATGGTCTTATAGAGATATTCATTAAGACTTAGATTTTTTATGTTTTCTAGGAGGTTCTTTTTTTTCTGGTGTCGATAACAGTGTTTGACGAAAAACATAAGCTACGAATTAATGTGAAATTTCTAGTTAAATTAAAAAAAAGACTGAGTGCTATAATTTGTTGAAAGAGGCCTATGGTGAGAATTCTCTTTCTCGTGCGCGTGTTTTCGAATAGTATTAACGGTTTTCTGACGGCCGAGAGAGCGCCGAAGATGACCAACGTCCAGATCGACCTGTCTCTGTTTCAACTCCGCAAAGTCACCAAAATAAATAAAATTGTGCGCCCAAAAGATTTGGGCCCCCGACCAAAAGCTCGTTTGTCTACAGATCTGCTCAGATTTTCTTGAGAGGTTACATGAATACCCTGAATTAATGGAAAATATTATCACTTGCGCTGAAACCTGGATATTCAAATACGATGCTGAAACTAAGTGCATCCTGAAACTAAGTGTTCCAGTGCATGGACAATCCATGCACTGGAAAACTCCTGCATCGCCAAGAATGAAAAAAGCAAGGATGTCGAAATCAAAATTTAAATCCATGCTAATCGTTTTTTTTCGACATTAACGGCATCGTGATGACTAAATGGGTTCCAGAGGGTCAAACTGTAAACCAAACTTACTATTTAAAAGTTTTGGCAAAGCTGCGAAAGCGAGTTCGTAAGAAACGGCCGAAGTTGTGGAAAAACAAGCCGAGGATCTTGCACCAGGACAACGCACCTGCCCATAACGCACTGTCTGTGAAGCGTTATTTAGCCGCTAGAGGCATTCCATTGCTCGAACACCCGCCGCACTCGCCTGATTTAGCACCCTGTGACTTTTTCCTGTTTCCGAAGATCAAGTCTGACTTAAAAGGAATCCGGTTCGAGTCGATGGAAGAGGTGAAGCGAAAATCGGCGGAGCTCCTAAGAGCTCTAACAACAGAAGAATTCCAGCATTGCTTTGACCAATGGAAAAAACGATTGGAACTGTGTGTGGCGAGGGAAGGGGAATGCATTGAAGGAGAGCATTCGATTGTATAATTATTTTTAAAATAAAACTCTTTTTGATAAGCAGTCTCGTTATTTAATAGCCACACCTCGTATGTTTAACCCTCCGTTAGTCGCTAGGAAAAACTGAGCATCAAGAGTCGCTACGGTGTCTGTCTGAGACCGACAATTAAAAAAAATTGTTTTTACTATAAAATTCATACTAATATTTTATATTGTGTATAGGAATAACTAAAAAATATTTTTGAAAATATTTTATTGAAAAAAAAAACAGATACAAAATGAAAAACACTAGTGAATATTGTTCTGAAGCTATTTTCTTGTGGATTTTAAAGTAATTACCGTTTAAATGGGAATAAGCCACAATTAAAGGTTAAAGTAAGTTTATTGATGTTTTAATTTTCACATCGGATATCGTTCTCAAAATACAAACATTATATTGTATTACGTACTATATAATTTTCTTGTCTTGTTCTAACATTTTACGGTGGAATAGTTTGTTTCATCTAGTAACGCTATATTTTCCAATAAACGCTAAGGTATTACTTCCACTTTCTTTTTTCTCATCTGTCACATCTTGTTCCGATTCATTTCCACCATCACCACCTCAATTTGATCTATTTCGCTTTCACTTCCCTCATCGTCAAAATAATTTTCATCGTCGGTAGGAATCATGTCCATAATTCCAACAAGCGTTGGAATCAAAGTTGTTTGGCTTCAAAGGACATCTATAAATAAGAATTGGCAAAAACTGACATGTACACTAACACGAGTTTGGTTGATAGGGAGAGGTATAGAAAGTGGCGATAGAAAAATAACAGTTATTTGTAAATCCCGAATGAATAATTCTGTCGTCGGTGTGTGAGACCGATAGCGACTAACGGAGGGTTAAGATATAATTTATGGTCTATGTTTGTGTTACACCTATTATTATATGTCATATTTGTTCTTAATATGTTATATGTATTAATTTATTCAATGAAAATAAGTGACATTAAAAAGTTTGAATAATAGTAGTAGTAGTAGTTTTATTGCAGGTATATTAAAATGATTAAGCCATACAGAAATGTTTTCCTAATTTTGTTGGACAGTGTTAGACTTTCGTTTATTATGCTCTGGTATTTTTTGTGGTATGTTTATTATCATATCTTCTTCTTCTTTCTTGAAACTCATACTCTTCAGGCGTGTCGAAGGGTATACGGTATAATATAATATTTCAAAACTAGTGAAGATGAATACATATTTTTTATTTTTAAAAATACAACTATCCAATTTGTGTATACATGGGTACTTAATTAAAATAACAACACAGCAGGTACAAACTTAATAATATCAAATTCCGTCTTAATAACCAGTAAACATAATCATTGTTAAAAAACATCGAATATATATTTATTTTAACTTTGAAAAGAACAATTTCTTCTTGCTAATAACACATTTTTATATTTTTCAAAATGATATTAAGTTTATTAATTAAAAAGACGTACGTCTAACTTAAATAATCACAACTTTTAAAATTATTGTACACAAAAATAAATTCGAAATAAAATATTAAAATGGAATATCTATGAGAGTGTCACGATGTCTACTTCTTATATCCGAGAATAATTAATAAAATTAAATCTAGTTTTAGTAAAATTGTTTTTTAAAATCCATTGCGATTGAAACACAGAAATTATATCGAAGCATTATAATTTGCTTCGCAATTATTGCAATAATTGAACCAATCTAATTCAACGTAATGGTTTAAATTTTTCATCTCGTCTTAGAACTGATAAAAAAGGATCTAAAGCACGACAGAACAGTTAGGACTAATTAGAGACCGGACATCAATAATGGGTTTGGTGCCACAAAGTTTTTCAAGTATGTTTTTATTTTAATAAAACACTTTATAAGAAAATCTTAAGCAAAGTTTTAATTTATTACCTAGGAAAAACCTCATACTAATATAGCTAGTTTTTAAATTCCCGTGCTCTTATCAATTAAAAATAATATTGCACTGTTATTATAAAATCGGTAAGGATTTACCCAGGTGTCGACATTCGATCAGACCATACTCTACTGTGCTCTTCTATCACAGTTAGGCTAAAGAGAGCCTGTAAAAATCAGAAAACCACACAATATCACAGGCTATACTTCAAAACCCGTACACTTTAAGTAAGGTCTCTCAAGAAATTAGCAAATTGCACGAAATTATACTGAAAGATACTAACAACATAAACGATTGTTGGGAACAAATGAGAATGACAATAATTAATACAGCTCGAAAAAATCTTCTTAGACAACGAACAGTTAAAAACACTGGACGACACAAGGTATCTTAGACCTAACGGACGTTGAAAGACAGCACAAACCAGAAACAGAGAAAAATACAATGAAATACATGGGGAATCCGAAAAAGAATTAAACTAGCAAAATACCTATAGCTACAAGGTCCTGTTTAGAAATTGAAAAGCTGGAGCAACGATACGACAGCTTAATTTGCATCAAAAACTGAAAGAATTAATGCGTAAAAGCAGAATTTACAGACCAAACATCAGACAAATCTAATGGTAGAATTTTAAGTGATATTAAGGAGCGCTGTACCAAGTGCGAAATTATATAACTGCATTATTTAAAGAGGATCAAAGACTCTAGCAAGACTTAACATCTAACAGGACATGGTCCCACCGATTCTAGTCTCAGAAGTGCAAGGCCAAAGATCAAGCGAAATGAAGGAAGGCTCCTGGTACTGACGAGATACCTACAGAATTATTACAACTATTAAATGTTGTTAGACAGGGATGTGTTCTGTCACCGATGTTGTTTAATGTCTACTTTGATTCAGTAATCGAAACAGCGTTAAACAATCGTAGCGAAGGTATTACAATCGTTGGTGAAATCAATAACATCAGAAGCGCAGATAATACACCGCTATAATGACAGAGAATCTATAAGACCTTCGAACTTTATTGAACGCAGTAAACAACGAATGTAATGAAAAAGTCTTACATATCAACGCAAAGAAAACGAAATGGATGTTGTCGGAAAATTGTCTTAAAGTGTTTCACCTGTCCAAAACCCTGGACAGGGTGAAACACTTTAAGATATCTAGAAAGTTGGATTGATTGTCGGGTTGAGAGCGACGAGGAAATTTCAATCAGAATAGAACTGACACGTAAAAGCTTCATTGCCTGTTCTTCTACAAATGAATATTTTATATTAATTTATATAAAAAAACATGATCAATTAATCTCTATTGCATCACCTACGTTTCATCAACTAATTTTGTTTAATTTTAAAATTATAAGATAGTTTATTTTAACTTATGAGGTTGTGAATCTAATTACTGTTTGTATTGAAAGAATTATAAAATTCAAACCACATGCGTGACCTCACGACTTCAATAGTTTAATCATGAAATACAAAGTTGTAATCGCAAATGAGTTATAAGTCACAATAATATTCTCGGATATTTAACTATTTTCTACAAAAACCATTTCAACTAAATTAATTATAAGTAAAGCTTTTTACTAAGGAACACATATTTTCAAGGAGGTTTTTTAAAAATAGATTCTTCACATTAAATTTAACAGCAAAGTATTTTGTTGGGAAGGTAAAGTTAGTAATGCAAGTATCGCCCCACTTTTTAGCAATAAAATTTTTATAAATAAAAGACGAGTTTCGATAATAAATTGAAGTGTATTTAATGAATTGAAATATCTGGAATGTAATATCAAAATATTTCATATTTTATTTCCGGTCTTCATTTTTTTAACTTTATGCTGCTAAATATTTTTCATTGGAGTGTTTTATGCATTTTAGAATAATCTTAAAATCTTGCCTTTATAATTGAATAGCCATAATGAGAAAATAAATAATTTAGCATGATTTGCTTTATGAATGATTTTTACTGTCAGAATGATATTGACACTGCTTTTAGCTCTAGTATGGATCTAAAACGTACTGCAAGAGTTCCTCGGCTTCTTCCAATTTACAAAATTGTATGTTCAGAATTTGAAAGATCATATACTGAATAGGTGGTTAAATTAGGTAAATGTTTGATTAAGTAAATTGCCTTGGAGACGAGATGAGTTGCCGATGCCTGGTGTTAAAACTCTAAGAAATGCCCATTTTTTTTAACGAATGAGTTAAGGGTTCCTCAAAAAGTGAGCTCTACCAGTAAATCCTACTCCCACGTTCCCAAAGGCATAAGGTATCGCATAACCAGCAGATATATGGCGTACTGTAAGTGTAAGATATGTAACAAACTGATGAGGGCGAAAGAAGGGTTTCTGGCGCCTGAAAATTGGTACCTATCGGCTAGGGGAACTCCGACATAAAATTCTGGTCCTTCATGTCTGAGGGTTAAGGCAAAGGGTTAACTCATTACTTATTAAACAAAAATATATGCTAAAAATATCTTCAACAAGCTTCGGAACCCAGACGGATTTAAACGAAAATAAACGCTAAGGAAAAGCACTATGAAAACGGTAACATGAAATATAGAGAAATTAATATTTAAACACGGAGAACAAGAAAAGGACACGGAACTGAAGAAGTAGGAAATTACACGCATATTTCTCAGACGCAAATCTTAAAAATAACATCAGTAGTTAAGGAAATATCGATAAGCAAATAATTATAGTAGAAATAAAGAAGAATGAGCACAATATTATTGGAGTATATGCTCCGAGTGAAGACGCGGATCTATATTAAGCTTATAGGCATATTACCACATGCTAATAAGAACAAATACCTATATATTAGAAGAAACTAAGAGAAGAGAAACTAAGAGAAAATGTCTTGGGGTAGACAAGTATGACGAAAAAGTGACGACGAGAAATACAATGCGCTCCAGTGACTTTTGCCAAAACTTGCACCTCAAAATAATGGAGGGGTTCTTTAGAATTTACAAACATTTACAAACAAAGAGAGACATTTACAAACTTATAATAAATTTACGTGGATATAATGAACCAAAAACCTATACTCAATTATTGGCTATGTGATACAACACTAAACGACTCAATTACATATTACATATGTGAGGTTTTACCGTGGATCAGAATACGGATCGGATCATAACAAAAGTCAGAAGATATGTACCGACAAATTAAATAATATGTTCATGATTCCGCCCACGAAGAATTAGGTACAGGCTACAGAATCGTGGCCAGGAAATATAAGAACTTTACTAGATTAAAAAAAGGAAGTATACCAGAAGTGGTTATCGAAAAGATGCGGAATATCATAGAGTGTACAGTGAGCTGAATAGAAAAGTTAAAAAAGAAGTAAAAATAAGAATGAAATATGGAAAAGAAAACGTGCCGAAAGAGGTAGGTATATAAAATGAATAAGAATGAGAGAAGCTTGGAAGACTATAAGGTCTATTCGTACAGAAAGAAAGGAAGGGTCAAATATAGAATTGATAGATATGAATGATTGGGAAAATCATTGCAAAACATTACTGACACAAACTAGGAGCAAATTTTGAGACTAGGAGAATTGATACATCCTCAAATAAGTGATACCCAAGTAGAAGAAATAACATTGAACAGAAGGACCAGATGTATTGCTTGAGCTGATAGTTAAATCATTCAAGAAATGTCTAAAAGAAAAAGATATTCGAGACGGCTGAAATATGGGATAAATCACCTCAATTTACATAAAGAGAGATAATAGACTATGCTTTAACTATAGAGGAATAACGGTCACCCGTGTGATGGCAATATTAAAGAACAGAGTAGCAAAATATATTTTGCGCAGAAAGATCATACATAGACAACACATTGGTTGATGAAGACAAAGCTTACAACACGTTGCCATTGAAAAATCTTTCAGGTAGTATCTATTCAAGTATCCCTAAAGAGAAAACTATAAAAGAGGTGTACGACAAGGATGTGTATTATCCGCTCTACTTTTTAATATGTGATCAGAAGAGTTGTTTAAAGCAGTACTAGAAAACATCAATGAAGGCATATCAATTAACGGAACACCAGTGAATAATCTCAGATATACAGACGATACAGTTCTCCTTGCGGACGACAGACAAGGGCTGCAAATTTTGTTAATCGCACTACGCAGTACTGCGAGTGGTATAAAATAGCTCTGAACACAATAAAAAATAAAAATCATGATTGTCAGTAAGAACAAGATTGAAGACGAAACAATCTACGTTAAAGGAAAAGCTTTAGAGAAAATTCCTAGATACAATTACTTGGGATTAAAGCTAAATGAATAACGGGACGCAGCCTTGAAATAAAACACGACGCACTGAGATGGCCAAAAGTGCTTTCGATAAGATGATAGCAGTATTATGCAATTCAAAATTGGGAATACTAGAGTATTGAGATGCTACATATTATCTGCTCTTTTATATGGAGTTAGAGCCTAGGCAATTACGGACGCAACTGAAAACAGACTTGCCAGCTTTGACATGTGGTGTTATCGAAGAGTGTGGAAAATATCATGGGCACAACATGTAACAAACACGAAAACATTAATAAATATCAAAAAGGAAATACTTAACACTATGAAGGAAAGAAAAATGAACTACTTTGATAGACACTACACATAATAAGAAATGAAAAATATGAGTTGACGCGATTAGTAATAAAAGGGAAAGTGGAAAGAAAAAGAGGACCAGGGTGACGACGCACGTCTTGTCTGAAAAATTTAAAGCTGTGCAATGGAAAAACAACAATAGAACTCTTCAGAACAGGTCTAAATTTTTAACAGCTAAAGACAGGGAAGAAGAAGAATACGTGGTAAATTTGTAATTTATTTTATTATTAATAATGTAAATTGACCAAGTGAGTATTATTTAACAATATACTTAAATGGCTACAATTTTAAAGAAAAAATACTAAAAATAAAATATGCAATATTTTAGTTTATTTACGGTAAACCAAAATAGAGTTCAAATCGAAAAAGAAAAGACAAAAATATGATAAAAGTTTATATTATCGTGGAATAAATTAATCAAGAACTTTGTACATAAAAAAGCTTTTGATAATAAGAAAAGCATCTGCTATTTAAAAACCTCTATGATTTAAATCTACTGTCATGTTCTTTTATTCCTACAGATTATTTAGAATTATGTATTTAAAGTAATTTGTGCTATGACTTAAATAAAAGCTAACAAATAAACACTAACCTTATACTTCTGATTACTCATGGGTTTTGTAGAAAAAATTACGACATATTTTGAAATAAATGCAATAAGTGAAGACATGTAAAGCCTAGAAAGCACTTAAAACTGTTAAAATAATTTTTCCTACGTTCTCAGAAACAGATTATTGTTTCATCACTCTAACAATTATTCAATAATATTTAATATTAGTTTAAAAGAAATATTAAAATGGGGAATGGAGACGTCTTGACTAACATTTCTTTAGATATTATGTTTTGATGGAGCCTATGTTGCACTAACCAATAATTAGCCACTACAATTATCGAACATAGCAATGTTGGTTTAGCTGATATTTTATTAAAATCCACAAGGAAAACAATTCCTGTAGCTGGCTGTATACCACGTATCACAAAAATTTTATTGTTTCGGAATGTTTAATATTTTATTTTGTATAATTTAACTTTTTTGGCTACACGACTTGAAAACTTTCTTTCTCTGGGCAAATACACCTATCAGGATTCTTTTCGAAAAATATTAGACGAAGAAATTTCATTCCATATAGCTACACACTGAAAATAAACTTAACGAAACAATTGAACATCTTGTTACGTTCCAAATATCATAACACCTTCTTTATTTTACATTTGCCTAATTTTCTACCAATAAAATTTATTCGTACCGTCTTTTAACAGAAAATGACTGGGATTCACTAGGATTCACTCCCCGCCTCTCGACGCGTTAGTGTTCTGAGCTGTTGGACGTGAATCCCTGTCCTGGCATTTGGTTTTCACCTCTGGCTGCGTTGAGTAGTTGAGTTACTGTGACCAAATGCCCATCTTGGTAGTTAGTATTCGCCTCTGGTTGCGTTGAGTAACTGAGTTAACGTTGCTAACTACCCATCTTCCTGTCTTTTGTTTTCTTTTTCTTTTTCTTTGTTCTCCTGAAGAAGCTACATACAATTGTAGCGAAACGTCAAGATGAACCCACTTTTGGGTCACTCACAAATGACACGGTCCAAACCCGGAAGACGAATAAATTATAATTCTGACTCTGGCCGTTGAAGCCTACGATCTCATTTGAGAAAATGACTGCTTTATTGCCAGGGTTGGGTTAGACTTGGTTAGGTTAGGATTGCTTACGTTGGGTTAGATTAAAACATTTTATTCTTACCTACTTTTAACAAAACACTTACTGGTTTGTTAGCAGGTTTAAGTTATATTTGGTTAGGTTAGGTGCATACACATATAATACCTAGACGAAGCGTTGCAATATAGAGCCTTCCCTCAATGCGACAGAGAAAAAAGATGCAAAGCAGTCCCTGCATCTCTTCGAATCTTCTTTCGAAGGGGGTTCGAATCTTCTACTGATTTTTCTTTTTTATATGAACTGAAAATTGTAATAGCTATATAAACACACTCAATTAAATTACACTTGTTCAAAATTACTTTTAAATTAATAGTGACTATTTAATCTGTTTCTGAAAAATGGCCTCCGTATATATAAATTTTAAAAAAGTAGACTATATGAATTATTGTGTTGAAATCTGTTTTATTTAAAACTATGAATTTTTTATCAAAATGATTATGTATATTATTTGTGCTTATAGATTCATGTACAGAATAAATAGAACAGATTTAAAGAAATGTAGAGAAAATGTCATAGTGTCAAATAGAATGAAGTGAAAGATTAAACGTATTTTTTTTAAATATTAGAAACATACAGGATACAATATTTTCCGGTGTTACTTTAGTTTTACGATTCATAAAGAAACCTGCGGTATTTTCATAAGACAAATTAAAGTTAAGTATGATGAATCAATTTTAATAATCAAACAGCATTTGAGTGACACTCAAAGATTATGGATTACGGATTTTTCCTGACCTTTCAATAATTCCTATAATTTTAATACTACCTCTATTTTGGATTCTACGATTTGTTTGGCTTATATAAGATAGGGGGCAGTGTACACAAGGAATTTCATAAACTCCGTGTTGTTCATTTGGAATGTTGTGAAAGTTTTTGTTGGGGGTATATATTGTCTTTATTCCTCTGAATTTAAGAATATTGTCGATTTTGTCAGTGACACCTTTGATGTAAGGAAGAAAAGCTTTCGTATGATGAGGGTTTAAGTCTGGGTTGAGATTAAGTGGGATATTGATGTCTGTGTCTGCTCCTATTAATGTGTTTTTCGCGGTAAACTAGATAGTTCAGCGGGTCTACTTACATCATCGCAAAGGCGTATTGATCTGGAGAAAAGGGTATTAATGACTAAATTAATTTGTGAAGGAGGATGATGAGAGTTGGCATGCAAGTAAAGATTGGTATGGGTGGGTCTTCGATAAACAGAACGACGAAAACCTTGTGATTGGTTTTTCTTTATGATAACATCGAGAAACGAAAGGGAAATCAGTTTCCACCTCCATCGTGAACTGAATACTAGGATGTATATCATTTAGATGGGCTTGAAAAGACACCAAAGTATCTCCGCCATGTGGCCAAATGACGAATGTATCGTCAAAACATCGTAGCCAACATGTGAGTTTGAGCATTGATGTGGTTAGTGCTATAAAGATATTGGCAATTACTGGAGATAGTAGGGAGCCACTGAAGCACCATTTATTAGTCTGTATAATTGATTTTGGTAGATGAAATAAGACATACAATGAATGAGTGATAACTGATCCTGCTGGATACTGTATTTAGTTTTCAGCATGATTAAAGTTTCGTCTATAGGAATGTTTGTAAAGAGTAAAACGATATCGAAACTTATTAGAATGTCTGAAGGTGAGATAGGGTATTGTTTAAGAAGTTCGATAAAATGAAAAGATCTTTTGACGAAACATAAACCTATTTCGGTGAGAAGTTGTACAGTTTTGGCTAAATACTTATGACTTAAATATGATCAACGGTTGTGTAAGGCAGTTGTATCCACTGAAAATGAAACGTAGAGGAATATCAGCTTTGTAAATTTTGGGTAGACCATATATTCCAGGTGTTCTGGAAGACTTTTCACGAGGATTTAGAGATTGTTTTATGTCATCAGGAAGAGAGGTTTTATTGATGACGAAATTCTGAATATTAGAAAATTGAGCCACCATCAATAGTAATTGGAAATACGGATATCTTTAAAGACCCGGATCAGCAGATCTGCATCAGTTAAAAGATCCAGATCAGTAATGCGAATATCGTGTCGCTAATCGTCTTTACTAATTTCTTTTCTTTTATGTAATAATTTCATTTAACGTACATTTAGTTTATGATCAAAACGGCACTTGAGAAAGTCTGAAACAGCTGTACTGATAAGAATTTATAATAAATTTTGTAGAAGTTTTGAAAACAAAGTTTTTAGTGTTGTATTGTCACATAGAATGAATTTCCATCAAGTAATGGTCGAATCCATCAATTATGATCAAAACGTTTGTTATGAATTGCATATTGCAGTTTTAAATTCATCTTCGGGTTGAGATTGATTTTGTTATTATATAAGGTGTTACGATCAAGGATACTCTATCAATCTGTAAACATAAAAAGGTAGAAAACACAAAACTTTCGACATAGAAATATACTATCGAAAAGTTGCAATCCTAGGTGAAATTATAAGACAAAGAATATGCATGAAAGATTAATTCAAAAAATGTTTAAGAAAGTTACGACAAACAAAGTTTGGTATTAAATATAATATAAATATAACGAAATATTAACTTTTATGTGCCATTAAATATTTACATCGAAACCAAATTTGTAAATACAGGGTGTTCACATATGATCTGCCATTTCTTTAAACTTCAATCAATAAATTACTCTGTATTTTATAATTTTTGTAAAAAAAGCAATCGATATCATATTAGACTTTCCTGTACCTAAAGTAAATACTTTTGAAGATAATTGTGATTTAACGTTAAAAGTCAGATATTTATTGTTTTATTTTAGTAGGCGTTATATAAAGATGTCCTAATTGTCATTATTAGTGGTTATTGGCACTTTTAAAAAGTGATAGAAATGATTTGTTTAGATTTAAACAATGAAGATATCGTAAATTTACTTAAATATATTATTCACCTAAACAAAGTAGTTTCAGTTACCATCATAAAACTGCAGAACTACAACCTGGTTGTCTGTAATGCGAATTGTGTCTATTAAACATTCCGCTTTTATAAATTTTGATTCGTCACACTATACAACATTCTTGAAAAATTCGGTATCTTGACGCTTTTAGGATAAGCAGCATAGTAACCAAGAACATTAATTGTATGATCATTGTTATCAACAATACGCTTCGTGTTGTTAACTTTTTGTTAGAAAAAACGTATTAAATTTTTTAAGTAATCTCTTTACAGTGCCACGGGTTGTTCGTGGTCAATCTGGATATCTTTTAGCAAATAAAGCACATATTCTATACTACGTTTCACGTTTGGAAAATAACATTGCGGAGATAGGCCCATGTATTTCTTATGGACGATAGCAACGCGGCGTTGCCACGACACACACAAGCACAATTTAGGGTTGTATAATTTGTATTTTTGTTTCCATAAACATGAATTAAATTAATGTTTTTTAACGTAATTGACCAAAAGTGCCCATTCGAAACAAGAGATGAAAAGTAGGGAAAATGATTTTAATTAGATAAATAGTATTTACAAAAGATAATTTTATTTTATCTTATTTTAATTATGGTAACGACAGTTTATTTGTTTTTCGGTGAGAATACGATATGCCATGAATCATAGAAATCAGTAGAAAATATTGACCGCTTGGAATGCGTATATCTAATTACTAATTGCAACTTAAAATAATACGATGTGCGTATGTCAGCTATTTTATGTCGTTCTCTGACTACATAATGATAATAAGGCTTTTATTTAGTAGTTATTCTGACTTTACAGTTAAGTGTTAATTGAAAATGAAAATTCAAAAATTAAGCAAAGGGAATATCTTGGACATCCGTGCAAAAGAGAGTGTCTGAGAGTTTTGGCAACACTGATCTCCATAAGCGTAATGTTATTTTCTTAACTTGAAACAAAGAATAGTAATAACTCTGTCATATTCTCAATGTATTAAAAGTAAATTTACGCATTCTTCATTATTTTATTTCAAACGAACTATTATATACGTTTTATCTTTCACCTGAAACACGTTTCTACGTTTAAGTTTATAAACAGTATAGGGAAAATCTTAAAGATGTCTACTTTCTACCCAAAAGCTAGTAGTTAAGGCCTAACCAGGAAGACTTAAAATATAGAAAGTAAAAGCAACCTAAATCCAACAAGTATTGAGATCTATCGAACATTTTTGACTAGTTTTTATAAACAAATAAGGTAGTTTCAAAAATCTAACCGATTGTCATCCAGATTATATATTCTCTCAATAATTTTTCCCACATAATTTTCAATACAAAAAATTACTATATTCACACAACAAATTCTCAACATAAACAAGGATATATGACTATCAAATAACCCTTAATTAAGGATCAGTGTTAAATTGTGTTTTATTACCAAACAGCATTACAAAATAAATTACAATATATACTATAATAAAATATAATTAAAAAAAGTACAAAAACATTTATTTATAGACTTAACACGAAAAAATAAAAACTAATAATGATTTACAACACTATAAACCTTATAAAATTTGAACACAATTTTTCGAGCCATCTTTTTCTGGTCGTTCTACTCTTCTTTTATTTTCCAACTGTTTCAATTTCTTTGTTGCTCTTTTATCATTCATTGTTTCTAAATGACCTAACAATTTTAGTCTCGTTTCTGTGGTTGCTTGTGCTATTCCAGGTTCCGCATATAGTTTCATTACCTCAGTATTAGTACTTCTTCTGTAGAAGTCTCTTTCCTTGACTCGTCCTATAATTCTTTTTAAGTTTTCTTTCCCATATATTCTCTTCTGCTTGGGTTAAAGTCCAAATCTCACTTGCATATAACACCGTTGATATCAGCATATTTTTTGGTAGTGTAGTGTCGTCCTAGTTTTACTTCCTATTTGTAATTTTGTCGTTAGTTTATGTTCTTCTTTTCCATTTTCATTTACATTCCCAGATAAGTGTAATTTTTAACTGGTTAGAATTTTGTTACATTTCCAGCTTTTCCTATCAACAATTTTTCTGCTTCATTTTCACCGTATTGTGTTACTGTTGTTTCAAGTATTTTGACTTCTGTTCATTGATGTTCAGGTTTACTTTGTCTGCGAACAATATGAAAGTCCTGCATACTTATTTTAATATGTTCCTGGATTCTTACTAGGATTACGACATCGTGTACGTAGTCTAGAATTTGGCAACTCTTTATTTTTATAATTCCTGTTCCATTTTGTCCACTCTTTCTCATTACCTATTCCAGAATTATATTTAACAGAGTTATAGACAAGGGATGCCCATTTTTTAAATAGCAACTACAATGGTTGAACTGAAGAAATTTCAGTTCAACCGTTCAGCTTTTGAATGTCGGTAAAATGCGGGAAGTGATATGGACTTTGCGGATAATATTACCAATCGCGTATAAGTAGAGTTGTTTTATGATTTCGCTTAGTTCTAACTTTTTAGGTTGGTTTACGAGAACATTAAAACTTAGCAATACTGCAACAATAAACTATGAATTTTCTGCATTTGGCGCAACTCGGTGATATATATTGTACAGCGCTACAGGACATGTAGGCCCCTGGCTTCAAAAATTTGGTTATTTATTTCCCTCCATATTTTCCGGTCTCTTGTTTTTTTCTCTCCAATCTCTCACACCTATTTCTGATAAGTCTTGCTTTACTTCTTCCAACCATTTCTTCTTTGGACGTCCTCTTCTTTTTTTCCTACTTCTCCCTCCTTCAGCTTTGTTTTAACATTTCGGTTCTCTGGCATTCGTATAATGTGACCAAACCATCTAGCTCTTTGGGTTCTTATTTTTGCCATTGTTAAAGTCTTAACATATCCCTAATAATCCCTCATTATTCTGTTGTTCAAAATATATTCTCTTATTTTCGATATATCTCAACTCAAATAAAACGAGTTTTTTGTCTCGTCTTCTTTCCATTAAAACAGGTTGGTTCTTTTGGTATCCAAACACACTTAGATTATTTGACCGTCAATTCTCCTCATTGACCGTCAATTCTCAATATAAAAAACTATCATTTTTACGACCTTAACTGGTCATAAACGTTTTTTTTGCTGCTTCGCTAATTCGTTACAAAAACAAGTTTTTTGTCTACCTATAACTGGGTCAACTATATTTGTTCATCCTCGGAACTCGTAAAAGGGCCATAAATCTTTTAGTTTTATTGTTTTTATGTAGTATCTTCGTAATGTATGAAAAAGTGGCTTTTTAGAACTCACCGTTTGGGACATGTAAAGTTCGTTAAAAATGTTAAAATTCATTACAACCGTTGAAAAATTGGCGGTTGTTTTTCCCTATAAAAGGTTGAATCAAAGTGGCATTCACACCCTTCGTGCTCGGTCCTAGTGCCAAACAGTTTACATTCAAGGCTTTGTTCCTGGTGCTCCTACTGGTTAGTAGTTACTTCAAGACTTCTCTATCGGTCCCAGTGCCAAATACTAGACTTAGTTCACATAGCAGAAAAATAAATAGTTAGTGTTAGTTAAATACTTCTGTAAACTACAATCTTTTGTAACTAAAGTGCAACGTAAAATAAAATGCCATTAAATTCAACCAGCATTATTACTACCAGTTCGATAAACTTCGATTGTTTCAACTAAGGATTATTTAATCCAAGTCCTCATATTTAGCCAGTTCCAAAGTCTGGCCCCCGTCTTGTATTGTAGAAAGGAGACAATTCACAACAGCCATGATTATTGGTTTTTCATACATCCTCATTATTTCTTTATTTGTTCGTCTTCTCCAAATATTCTGCAACTGTTAATTATTATTTTCATTTTTTAAATTTCTTCTTACCAAATTTAACGTTTTTAAAAAGTAATGTTTTTACCTAAGTAGGTTATAGAATAATGATCCAAAACTAGAATAATTATTCGTTTAAAAAATGTTAATGTGCATCTAATCTAGGAGTCAACAATTTGCACAAAACCATCCTCAGGCTGATACAAAAAACCAACAAATATCAGATATTGTACACGACGTTGTTTTTAGAAGTTACCAGAAGAACACATTAAAAATATGAGTGTCAGAATAACTATTGCTGTATAGTGTTATTGTGCTAACAAAATTTTTATTTTAACAGTTATTATTGACATTGTGTAATAGTCAGTATTTAACACAAAATTGCAAAATATATTTTAAAAAGAGAAAAGAAAACCTGCACAAATTACAAACACAACTAAACAAGAAATAATATTTCGACATTCGACCTATTGCAGTTCTTCCTCTTCATTCCTTGAGCCCTTGTCAGGGCGTGGTGACACTCTAAATATTATTGGCATGCTGCCTCCATTGGCTGCGATCTTGTGCCATATGCACGGCTTGATGTAGGGATTTTCCCACCAGAGATTTGGTCTACCTATCGTGTTGAAGATCTTCCTCTTGGTCTTCGGCCTTCTATTTTTCCTTCTTCTACCAATAGTTCCATAGTCACCGTTCTTCTAGCTATGTGGCCGAAAAAAATTAGGTATGATCGGTTTACTTTTTTTAATAGCCTCTCTTTTATATGAAGCTCTTCCAGAATTGACAGGTTGATTCTATGTTCTGTCTAGGACACGCGTAGAACTCTTCTATAGACCTACATTTCGAAGGCTTCGATCTTATTCTTATCGATTTTTTTTAGAGTCCACAGCTGACACAGCCACAACCCAAAAGTTACTGGAAACGGCAGAGATGAGGAAGAATTACAGGAAATGCGCTGAGAGATTGAAAGAGAAGTGAAGACAATAGAAGAAAATGTAACGTAAATTGTATAAATGGACACAAAATAGAAGAAAAGAATGGAATAACCACATAAGCAGAATGAAGGAGACCCGTCTCGTCAAAATAGCAAGAGATAAGTCACCAATCGGCAGAAGTATCGGACGACCGCGCAAAAGATAAAGTGACAACCTGTCATCAGAGTTATCAATCCGCCAATGAACAAGCAGATTTGCTTATAAACAGGAAGAAGAATATTCAGAATATATATTGTACAATAATGGTGATAGTATGCAGCCCTGTCTAGTTCCTTTCTTCATTTTGAACTCATCTGAATATATTCCGTGTATTTTAATTTTGGCTACGTTTTTATCATATATATTTCTTATTAGGCTAACCGGTTGGTTAGGTACTCCCAAATTTTTCATTATATTCCAGAGGGGCAGTTACTCCAACGATTTTATGTTCAGAAACTAGTACTAGTACACAATAGAACCCGCAAGTTAACTAACATAATTACGGTATGGTACTGCAGATAACTTGCATCTGGTCCATTGACTCGAGAATAAGACATCTTTATTTATTTCATAGTATTAGGTCAGCACAAATAAAATAAAAGTAATTCAATGTAGTAAGCAAAAAGTGACAAGCCAAAACAACCAAACGATTGTAATACTATTCTTTGACATAATGTTAAAAATAATTTTCGCAGTAAATATTTTAATATAAACAAATAATGAGTTTCATGTGTATCGTGAATAACATTTATAGTTAGAAAAATATTTTTATAGATTTTTGAAACCACCTTCACATCCTACCGTAAAACTCTCCTAAAAATAAACAAAAATTAAAAACTCATCACGTAACAACGGTTACGCCTTGTCGACGTTCTCTAACACCATCGAACACAGCTGAAGGCAAAACTTGGTCGAAAATTCTTTCAAAAAACCAGAAGACGTGGGTTTAACGTCGTCTTCTTCCGGATTGCAGAAATTCTTACAAAATAGCAGTATAGAAAGTGGATAGAAGTACTTATCCATGTTCTTCAGAAGGATATTCTCGAGTACTGGCACTGGGAGATTACTGGAAAGCCAAAATTCTATACATTTTAGTAGAATGTTCTGCATCAGGATGTGGTTCTCCGAAACGTAGACTTTTCTGAAAAATATAGTACTGATATTAGCTAAAACATATTTTTAAAATTTGTTACATATAAAAATTTCAATAGTATTAGGTTGGAGTGAACACAACAACATAACGACGAACCACGACAGTCAGAAATCTTAGAAGAATCGCTAGATGAAGACCGATGAATGGAGAAATTTCTGGCTCGTTGCCAGATGTCTGACAGATATTTGTTACATTTTTACATTCGCAATAATGTAATTCATTTTATGTCTGTTCCAAATGACGAGGTGTTTTAAACTTAAATTTGTTTCTATATAGAAAGAATTAATTATTAAATTAAAAGCTTATGTTTAATATTTTTGTTAGTGATAAGTGTTCGCTTGTAAATAATCTTTTATAGAAAATTAATAATTTGCACGCAAATTTATTCCTAATGTGAACTTGATAATTTAACTACCTTCTATAGGTAGAAGAAAATAGATACGTTCTAGTAAGCCAACAATTAAACAACTATATTGTCTTATAACAGATTGAATGCTGCACAAAGACTAAACTCACTTCCTTTTGTGTAGCCGGAAACAAATCTTGATTAGCATCGCCTCCAATTCGACAATTATGTTTGTTGATGTAAATCATCAACTAGCCTATATTTGTCCACTGCTGAGCGTAGGCCTACCGTAAAATTTTCCACCGATTTTGATCTTGAGCTTCTTGCATTTGTGGTGATTCGCTTTATATTATCCGTCCATTTAGTCGGTTATTTTTTCAACTGTATCCGTGACTCCTGTTCTTCTTATTATTTCTTGGTTTGATACTTTATGTAATGTAATGTAATTCTTATTTTATTTATTGTTTCTTTTATTACAGTTAGTGTTTCTAAACCATATATTTAGGACCGGTAAAACATTGGTTAAAAACCTTTCTTTTTAAACAAACTGCAATATTAGATCTGAAAATGTCGTTCCATTTACCAAAGGCAGCTCATGTGAAACCTATCCTTCTTTGTATTTCAGTTGTCTGATTAACTCGGCCTCAGCGAATCTGATACCCTAGATATTTGTAAGCTATTACTTGGTCGATGCTATGGCTTTCAATCTGAATTGTCTCGCTGACAACAAGGTTGATCATCAATTTTCACTTTCGAGTTGTTAATTTTAAAACCAATTGTTTTAAATGCTTCATAGAGCGTTTCCAGCATTTTTGTAGCTTTATTAACTTATATTTTAACGATATCATCGGCAAATCTTAGGTGGTTTAGTTCCTCTCCATTTATATTAATTCCCATATTATCTTTTTGTACCATTTGATTGAACATTCGAGTACAGGTGTAAAAAATTTCGGGGAGATAGTATCACCCTGACTAATTCCACGTTTTATTCGGAATTATTTGGTATATTCATGAAGTCAGACACAAGCTGTACCAGTTTCTTAGATACTCTTAATTAAGACAATTTACCGGTATTCGATGCTGCAGTCAGCCAATGCTCGAAGCATTTTATGATGATATATAGTATCAAACGCCTTTTGATAGCCTATGAACATAAGAAAACTAGGCTTGTTGTGTTCATTGTACTTTTCTATTAGCGTTTTAATAACTTGTAGATGATCATTTGTTTCGTATATGTAGCGGAACCCAGCCTGTTCGCAAGGTTGGTAACTATCAAGTTTGTTCACAAGCCGTATTTTTTATTATCGTCATGAATAGTTTGTATGTATGGGAGAGCAAACTAATAGGTCTGTAGTTCTTTAGGTCCGAAATGTGACCTTTTTGCGCATTATGGTTATCATTACATTATGCCATTGGGAGGGTGTTACACCTTTTGTCAAACAAACATTAAACATCTTTTTCAACACATTTATTAACGTTCCTACTGCTTCTTTGATAATATATGGTCTATGACGATCCTATCTTCTCCAGGTAATTTATTGTATAAAATCTCCGAGAGAGTTCTTTTTATTTCCTCTGTTGTGATCTGGGATGTCTTCTGAGCCTACATTTTGAACTTGTGGTATTTGATTTTAATTTGGATCTGAAATTTTTTTTCGTTTATACAATTCTGAGTAAAAATCTTGAGTCATTTTTAACATATCTTCCTTATTTGTTTTACTTTCTCCCTTTTTATTTACAAGTTTGCAAATATTTTTCGATCCTTCAGTCATTCTTCGGCGCAAAACCTTTAAACTTTTATTTTTATCAATGGATTTGAGTTAGGTATTTAGTGTTGTAATTTATGACATCTTTTCGAATTGATTTTGAGATATCGACTACGTACTCCACTCCCTATAGGAGATGATTACATTCTGTTACCGTAGAGAATCTTGCTCTATGCGCATTTTGTTCCTGATGTATCGGACTTGCCACTAATCCTTAATCAGCCCATCGAGCAGTTATTTTAGAGTGTTTAGTATAAAGGACATCAGACTTATCCAACTCAGAAACTAACTTTTTCCTTTTAATGTTGTCATTACAGCCTCGATGCTATTGGTCTGTACCCCTGTCCTAAGATAGACTGAAGTATTATGCACAATTTTTTGTAAACGTCTTGTATTTTATAGAAGTAGAAGCATGTCTATTGGATAAATAAATGAGACTTCATCTGGCACATGCCACTTTTGAACAGCTCTAGCCTCTTAAGTTGTGGCTACTGTTATTTTAACTAATTAACAAATAGATTACAAAAATCTGCCAGGTCACAATGTGGTCACTCATCAGTGATAGACCGGTGAACTGAAATATTAGGCCGAAACAATTCCAGATCACGGTATATAAACCTCGAATAGAATGTACCATTAAAAAGACTACAAAAACAAAAATTGCAAAATTACTGGGCATACACAACATATTTATTTTGTATAAAATGCCCCTGCTACATAAATACATATGAAAAATATACCGAACCCCATCAGCCATCGGATTATTGAAAATAATAAAAACTTACAAAGAAGCTGCATTTTAGTATGAAGTTTTAGCCAAGCGCCTATTCTGTTTGTAAAGAACCCACTCACCAAATCAAAACTGCAAAAATCTCCTCGATAACTTGGCAAAAAACTATAAAGTGTCTCTAATATGGGTACCGGTTCATGAAGGGATGCATGGGAATGAACGAGCAAATTTGTTGGCAAAACAAGGCTCGAATCTTTGCAGACCCCGAACCATTATGTGGCATCATGAAAGATGCTGCACGAAACGAGGTTTAGAAGTGGCTGATAGGGAATCATCAAAAGAAATAAAGATTCACTTAAGGAATCAAGGTTGGTTGTTGCCACTCAGAGCGTAAAGTCCCTTTTTAGAGCTGGGAAACTGTATGTTCCTTAAAAAATGTAATTCCTTGTCATCAACCTAGTGTTTTAATAATTATAATGTTACTCTAATTATGTAATTTATGGGTCATCTGACCTCATTATGTGCCTAGTTCAATTACTTTGTAGACGTTTTTCTCTGATGATGATGATCTGATACAATCGCAAGCGTTCTAAAAATTTATAAATCCATTTTGTATATTAAAATTTTATTAAAAAAATTTATACCATTTTACAAAGGAAGTTTTTACTTCATTGTAAGCTTTTTTTCAAACTATTATTATCGATATCTCAGTACCAACCTAGAAGTCAGATCAAAAAAGTTCTTAAAGCGTCATCAAATTGAACAGAATCCACAATTCTTGCAGATTTTTCGAAACATTGGACAGTTTTTGCTATTTTTTTAACTTTATTAGTTGATATCTTAGCATTAAAACTGCAGAATCAGTATAGATGATGTGACTTGCCACTATTTGAAATTTGCCACTGTATGCTAAATTGCAGTTAAGCAGGGTACTGGATTTTTTCTTTGGAGGTGGAAATACTAATTTCGTATCTTTTGTTCGATTACGTCATATGCAGGAAGTATATTAACAAAAATAGCCAAACACATAAAAAAGAATAAAAAAACACTAGCTTTTAAAACAAACAACAACTCGGGCAAATATATTAAAAACAACAAGAACCAAAAAAAGCACTTACATAGTGATGTATACAAACTTAAATGTGGCGACTGCCCAAAAAATTACATCAGTCAAACTGGTAGAACGTTTAACAAACGTATAGCAGAATATAAAAGGGCTTTCAATAATAGAAAAAGGTTCTGCGTGCGCACTTCATCTTCAAGGCCAGAATCATTCTTTTAATGACAAATTTCAAATTCTTCACATCCAAAACAAAAGCCAAAGCCTTAAGCTATCTTTATTAGAATCTATGAAAATCAACAAAATAAAAAATACAGACATAACTCTGAATGACCAATTTGAGACAAACAGTTCTCGCCCCAACCTATTCAGTTAAAAACTATAAAGTGTAAACACATACCAAAAATAGATCACATGAGAAATGCACTCTGCCGAAATAGCTGTAGTGATAAAAATTGAAAATGAATATTGTGGAAGTTTTGAAAACAAAAGTTTTCAGTGTTTTATTGTTATATCTGTTAACAGTTTATAACATTTGTTAATTTTCAAAAATGAATTTTCATAGCGAGATATTTTCATTTCATATGCATCAAAATTTTTAAATAGTTGATTCCGAGTGTGAAAAGTGAATGTTTTATGCAGTTCACAAACATTTGTGAATTTATTCGATTACCTAAATGTAAAAGTTCTGTATTTCTCTTTTTCTACCTTACCTTATATAAAATTCTACTACGTACGAAGCTGCATCAATAATTTCTTTAACTTTCTTATCCTTTATTTGTAATTCTACATCTGCCTGTTTCATTTTAATTTGAACGTTATCAATCTCTGATACCATTTTTGAAACACTGGAAATAGGCGGCGAACTTTCATTATTCGTTAAGGATTGAACATACTGCGAAATATTTTGTCTTATATCTCCTACTTCGGGTACTTCACAGGGACTTTCTCTTCCCCCTAAAGAATGTAAATATGGTTATTACATAGACAGATTAAAAAATATGTGGAAAATTAATAACTAGAATTGTGTAGTACTGTATGTTTAAAAAAACAGGCGTAATCAATTATACTATATATTTTTTATCAGAAGATAACTGCTTTTTCAGATTGCCCTCCAGTTAACGTTTTGAATTATGATGAAACTAACGTCAGCTATGATGATTAGGGGAAAAGAATATTGTTTATCTAGACGAGGAACCAAGTACCCGAAGCAAATCAATAATCATTACGAGGTTCACAGGGCTCTCGATGCTGTAGTAAAGGATGTTGCGGAAAAGGAGCTAGATGTAGTCAAACGAAAAATGGATGGATGCAGGTAACTTGGTTTACAGACTGGTTTGAAACCATATTGGTACCCCACGCAAGACAACTCGAAGGTAAAAAGTGATGATTGGGGACAATTTGACATCCCCCTTTTAAGATCGGGTTTTAGGACTGTGAGAATTGCACAATATCGAATTGGCTTGCCTTAATTGCGACACCCAAAGGTTTCTGGTGTGCCTAAAGATCAGTTTCCGTCGTTATAAAAAAATGATTAGAAATAATGGATCAGATACTTACTAAAACTGAGTACTACAAGTATGGAGATGGCGAAGAAAGTGCAATTAAAAGAGTTTTGAAGAATGAATTCGCGGCTTATCGCATGGTTCCTTTTTATCCAAATAAAGTTATAAAATTAAAGAATAAAATTACACCAGTCAACCGTGACATTGAGGATGTAGAACCGCTAATTAACGACAGCCTCAGAATATTTGAAAAATAGAGTCTGAGATAGAAGTTAATAAATGTAAAAAGCGAAAAGAAAATGAATATCCAACCTGGCAAAAGTGTTAGACGGCATAGAACAGCTAATACCAGTTCCTCCTCAGATAGTGAGGTGGAATATGTTGGCACTTATGTACTTTTAAATATTATGCCAGGGAAACAAAAATGTACAAATTACGTGTATGTCGGAAGGATCCAAGAAAAATTACCTTGCGAAGAATATGAAATCGTTGGAATTAAATTGCTGAATGAAATTCATAAATATTTTAAGGTTGTAGAAACCGATTTTTATTGTTCCTTTCAGCACATAATAAAAATTTTGTATTTTCTGTTATTTTGGTATAAACATTAATTTTTTGGAGAAAAATTTTTAACTTTAAAGACCGCATTTTAGATTAAATGAATATCGCTTCCATCTATTGGTGAATTTTTCATATCTTTAGGAAAACCCCATTATACGGTAAGACGAAAAATTTAACAAAGTCAACCCATTGCTTCTCTTCTCAGGACCACTCGATTTCATTACATGCTAAATATTTGTTAATAGCGATTTTCGCCATTTGAAGAATCTTTAAACTTCCCAAACCAAGCTTCAAAAGGTAGTAAGTGACTCGTTAGTTAATTTCAATAGATACAATAATTTTATATATTTTGTCTAATATTTTAAATTTTATATAGGTTTATCAAAACTTTATTGCTGGCTCTCATATAATAAATTGTACAGTTTTATTTTGATATATTAACAAAAGTATCTTTATCAAAACTTACCTTGGTGTTCTAAATCATCGCCCCACTGTCTTATACTATCTAACGAAGAGCTAGTGCTTAAAATGTGCGCAGGTGAAGTGCTGGAATATACTAAATTCTTCTCGTTTAAGTCGTCTTGAATGTTCCTCACTATTAATTCTATATAATCTTTGGAATCCGAATTTCGTTTAGCATAAGAAAATGTCATGTCAAGATCAAGAGATTCCAAATATTTCTTGAAGGCTATTAGTTGAAAACCTAGACTGTCGCCAAAATGGCCATCTAGCATGGCTATTTTTGCCGCAGCCTAAAAATTACAATATACGAATAAAAATTTAGTAACATTTAGAAAAATCAGTGCTTATCTACTTGTACACAAAATAGCAATGTAAAAATTTAGATGTTGTAAAGATGGGCACATTTTTTTGGTGGAAACTATTAAAAAATCCAAAGTTAAATAGTTATATAAACAAGATTAGAATCGTTAATAGATATATTAATAATATTGTAACAAATATACAGTTTTCAGAAGTCACGATTTACCACTTGGTACCAAAATCTCTATCATCAGATGCTATGCATTTTCTACGTTATTCTATGGATACAGGCCTGGACACTTTTTGAAATTTCTTTAAACCCTACACTGCTCAATGTATCATATATGAAACATACCGAGAATTTACACGGTAAACACAGTGAAATAAAATTAAATCCAAACAACACTATGTAACATATTCGATATATACCACTCTGTTAGATATATATACATTTTGTAACCTTGAAACGTCGTCTAATATTTTATAAATCGCGCGAATTGGTCAGTTATCACTTACGGTCGTGTTGACGATAACGCTGAGTTTTGAAACATATAGGTGATTATTATTGAAAATTGAGTGTGCAAAATTGTGTTTACTGTTTATTACACATCCACAAGTCATCTATAATAGTATTAGTTTTATCGAGCATCTACCATTATTTTATGAGGTACGGTAAATAATTTGTTTGTATCATTTATGATACAGAATGTAATTTTGATATTATTTTAGATGTCTAACTGGTGTATGAAAAAACCTCTATCAGATAAAGAATTGCAAGAAATAGTCGACAATTGGAATGATAGTGAAGACGATTGTGATGTAAGTGATATTGAGAACTTAAATGATGATGTAGATTTAGAAAATATAGACATATCAAATATTCCAGTGGTATTTGAAGATGAGTTGAATGGGGCAGATCTGGAAAATACAGCAGAAAATGACGGAGAACAAATAGAGAATATCGGAGACATAAGAAATGAATTAGATGAAAACGTTAATGAGACCGAAAACGAATATATTAGGGAAGACTTAGATGAAAATCCTAATGATTTGCATTTATTTAAAGACAAATTCAAAAGTATTTTATGGAAAAAAAAGAAATTTACTGTTAAATGAAGATGTTTTAGCATTCAAAGGTGATTCTTCATTACCTGCATGTGTACAAGAATTGTCTACTCCATTTCAATTTTTTAAATATTTTTTTGACGACAATCTATTGCAAGAGATTGTCAACCAATCTAATTTATACAGTGTTCAAAATAATCCTGCTAAGCCAGCCAACATTGGTACAGATGACATCAGTAAATTTATTGGAATATTGCTCTATATGTCAGTCATCCATTTGCCTAATGCACGTTGCTACTGGTCTAAAAATATTGGAGTGTCCCAAATAAAAGAAACAATGAGCCAACATGCTTTTGATCATGTCAGAAAAGTGATTCATTTTACAGATAACTCAAAAATGAAAGCTAAGGATGATCCACAAGCAGATCGTCTTTATAAATTGAGAAATGTTGTAGAACATTTAAATTTGAAATTTGGGAGTATACCTCATGAACAATATTTATGTGTAGATGAACAACTATGTGCAACTAAGGCCAGGCATTATCTAAAACAATACTTGCCCCTTAAACCACATAAATGGGAATTTAAACTGTTTCAGTTAAGTGGTGTAAGTGGCTTTTCTTATCAATTTGAAATTTACACTGGCCAAGAAAATAGAGCTCGTCTAAATACAGAACCAGATCTGGGGGACTAGTGCCAATGTAGTCGTTAGATTGTGTCGAAATATTCCTAAAAATCAATTCTTCAGGGTTTACTTCGACAACTACTATTCATCAGTTCCCTTAGTAGTATATTTAGCTAACCAAGGCATTTATTCGCTGGGCACTATTAGAAGGAATAGGATTCCAAATTGCAAATTGCCTTCAGATAATGAGATAAAGAAGCAAGAAAGAGGAACATCCTACGAGTATGTATCAAATGCAGAAGGTGTTGATATATCTACCGTTATTTGGAAAGATAACAAAGCTGTTACACTTATATCTAATTTTGCTGGACAGTTGCCTATGCAAGAAGTAGATAGGTTTGACAAAAAAGAAAATAAGAAAATCCAGATATCATGTCCACATCTGGTCAAAGAATATAACAGACACATGGGTGGAGTAGACCTATTAGACAGTCTCATCGGTAGATACAAAATTAAACTCCGTACAAAAAAGTGGTACTTACGAATTTTTTTCCACCTTGTAGATCTCACACTTGTAAATAGTTGGATTCTTTATAAACGAGTATGCAAAGAAAATGGTACCAAGTCTATGCCGTTGGTCAATTTTAGAATTGAGGTAGCTGACTGCCTGTGCAGAGCAGGTATGCAAAATTTATCAAGCAAGCGAGGACGACCATCTACAAGTTCTATTGAACAGGATATACAATTGAAGAAAAAGAAAGGGCCAACAAGTTATATTCCTCCAAAAGATATCCGAACCGATGCTGTAGGACATTGGCCAATCTACACTAGCGATCGAACCCGATGCAAAAAGCCAAATTGTAAAAAATTAACCTATGTTAAATGTGACAAATGTGGTTTGCACTTATGTTTTAATAAGGATTCAAACTGTTTCTTTGACTTCCATCAATAAAAATATTACATTACAAAGGTATTTAAGAATTTTATTTCCTATATATAATTTTCCCCAAATGCACTTTGTATCAAATTTGATACATGACCAAAAATGTCCTGAAATTAAAAAAAAAAACTTTACATTTTTTTAATTATTTTTTCGGACTTCTGTATAAAATAGCTATACATATAATTTTTTCCAATCCAAAATAAAAAATTGAGCATTGTAGGGTTAACAAAGCTCGAGGTCTTCGAGATGTGGTATTACAGACGCATCTTAAGAATTTCTAGGGTGGAACGTGTGACTAATGTTGATGCCCTATATAGAATGGACAAGGAAAGTGAGATTATTAAAACAATCAATGTGTAAAAATTAGAATATATTGGCCATGCTACGAAAAATAAACAGAGATATGGCTTCTTGCAACTCATTGTTCTGGATAAGGTATTTGGAAAGAGAGGACCAGGGAAAAGAAGAATATCTTGGCTTCAAAACCTGAAAACGTGGTTCAATATGTCTACATCCAGACTATTACAAGTGGCTGCAAGCAGTTACTTTTTTTTAAAGAGTTTTCTCTTCCCTTTCTTTTTTTTTTTGACGTTTTGTGTTAATCTTTTTTGTGTTTCTCACCTCTATAAACGACCCCGCCCATAATCTACCAGGACTGAGCAACGGTGCCTTCGAGCATATAGTGCACGAGTATTCTAAGTATAATTATTAGTAATTTAGTTTACCATATATGGTACAATGTATATAATTAAATTTTTTAACCCTATCCATACTTTTAATATAACCAAAAAGCTATACCTGATAATTATGAACTTCAAGACATTTAGACAGCACATTATCAGTGTCGTAGAAACCATGGTAAGTCTCCAAAACGTAGTGAAGTGTTTTATATCCAATTTTTAGGTTAGGTGACTCATATATACTGTCAAGGGAAGACGCATGGTTTTGTTCAGTAGGTACTTCGTTGTTTTCAATATTGCATATCGCATATGGAGCGAAATTTTTAGAAAACAGTAGTTTATGATCGCTAGGATTATACGTTATCGCCAAAGTTGGAAGACCAGGAACTTCTATGGGTAAGCAGTCAGTACTACTTTGGCCCTGGTTGGGAAATTTTATAATCCTTTTGGTGTTTTTGAAAAAAATAACCCTGCTTTCTAGTTTTCGGTTATCATCGTCCATCGGTTTGCCCAAAATAGTCTACAATGTGAAACAAAAGCATAATTAAAATTTAATAACTAGATATAACAGTTTCAATTAATGTTACAATATTTCATTTATAATAAAATATATAATACATACAACCTTTATGAGAGTAGTAGTTTATTTAAAGAGTAATTTAAAGAAGGAATAATTTAGTGAGGAGTAATTTAAGAATCACTCCGTTATTTTATTTTCTAAATAAGTTTGTGACTTTTAAAACACTATCATTAAAATTTATTAAATCGATAATAATCTTTAAGTATTTAAACAATACGTGACAGATTATTATCACAAGCTACGCAGTCTTATAGGACCAATCGAATCACAGTAAGCTTCGAGTCAACCTACCAACGATATTTTCTTTTCTTGCACTTTAACATAATCATAGCGATACTCGCACCTATGTTAAATACTCACGTTTTGAATTTAGTAAATGGTCTACTTTCAACTTATTAAATTTTATTACGGTTAACTTAGAATACTCTCAAAACAAGATGGGGGAAAAATAGTGTAATGTTACGTAAAAGATTATATGAGTCACATTAAAAACCGTAAATATGTTTATTCATTCTCGTAATTTCTAGGTCAAATCTACCTGAGACGGAAGCTATGAAAACAACAAATCGAAACTTCGAGGCGATTCAGGTCAATGGGGTCTACCCTCGAGTAAAAGAAACCAGGTAACTAGAATGCCGTCGGCGGTGACCCTCCGAATTTAGCACAATGCGATTGACTTTTCGAGACCTGCTGAATGAGTCATCGGTGCATCTCCAGACTTTTCAAGATAACGGCATTTTATATATAAATACATGTTATTGAGCGGACAGTTAGTCAGGAAGAAGATAAATTAGAAGCTCGCGAAACGCGGTTTAGATGTACGAAACGTAATAAAATAATTGTACAGTTTTTATTTAATAAATCGATAATTATCGTGAGTTTTAATAAATTAGAATACAGACAATGAATTATATTAAAGACAATAAATTAGAAATATAATAAAATATAACAGTAAGATGGAATATATAAATAGCGATCAATAAATTCTATGAGGAGCGTTTCTAAAGTACCGTGTTGAAATTCGATGTCCCGCGCATGTGCACTGTGTATCTACATATCTTCGCCAGCGACCTTTGAAATACGAAGTTACTCGTGCTTAGTGCTAAAATAACGAAAGCTATTAAAATTCAATCAAATTTGTAAAGTGTACGAAAAAACACTATGAGTGATGGATTGGAATGCAAATGAGTAAGAGCTTCAAAGGTGATCGACGCTTCACTATTTCTTTATTATTGGATCGGTCCTTCAAATTTCGAGAAATGAAATCTACGAAATTCTTACCAAACGCTTGAACTATTGAAAATAGTTACCAAAAACTTAAACTATAGACAATTGTGCTCATGTTGGGATGTTGACCGAGGTGCACAAAAAAAGCGTTAAGCAACGCACTGACTTTTCTTGAGTATTATGATGCTGGAGGTGACGAATGTTTAACTCAGTCAGCAAAACAAAACAACAATCTATGGAATGGAGACGCTCAACATCACCCAAGAGAGTGAAGTTTAAGCTGCAAATTTCAGTAGGAAAAATCATGTGTACCGCATACTGTGGGAGTAAGGGAGCATTAATTGTTGATTTTTCCTCGTAATGACACAATGAATTGCAAATATTGCGAGACATAAAAAAACCACTGCACTTCCAAACAAGTATGACGCTCATCTGCATCCGGCCAAATGAACACATGATCTCATCGTATCAATTGACTGGAAAAAAACCAGCAGCCAGTGACTAACACGTGTTTCTGCATCTGAAGAAGCATATCCGAGATCAGAGCCAAGATGACGACGATAGCCTCAAAACGGTCATATTTCGGTGACTATCAAATATGGCGGGAAACTTATGTGACAATGGAATACAAAAGCTTGGTGATTGATATGCCATAATATTGGTAGAAATTTTGTAGTAGATAAAAGTGTGTGTAGTAGAAGTTCTTGGTTTTTTTTTTATATAAAACAGTACTTATTTAAGAAAACATAATTCTTATTATGAAATCTACCAACTAAAAAGGAACACCTATGACTTATACTTATTCTCTAATATTACTTATTACTGATTGCAACAACTACCTAACGTAAATTACTGATTATATAATAGCAAGTATCTTAATTATTACATACCTGTGCCATTGATGGACTTCCCCAAGCTAACAGTTTTCCGGCATGATCTATTGCCATAGTATATTCTAAGCCACATGAAACATGAACGAATCTCTGAGCAAAGAGACTGCTGACACCATCTTGCTGTTTTAATTTAGGAACACATAATTCTTCTTCTCTATTTTTGCCCCACAAAATCTACAACGATACAAAAATAAAAGTTGTGTGTGTGTGTGTGAGAGAGAGAGAGATGACATTAGACAAAGAATCTTTTTGCCACAGAAAATTGTTATAAGGATGTTTAAATTTTTATTTTAGAATCGTTTATAAACTTGATTAGAATATTATATATAGATTTGTCAGAATAAGATAACAGATTGCTGATGTTAACTGGAAGGCTAATATTGAGATCAATTAAACCTAAATATAGTCTTCGAGTCTGTTCCCTATGATTAGAGCAATCGAAAAATAAGTGATTCAAATCTCCGATAGATTTATTATTACAAGGACAGAAAGGAGTTTCATAGATTCCAATCCTATGCAGATGCTCTGGAAAGAGGCCATGGTTCAGTTTTAGCCGCGTTATTAACGAAGAATGTACTTTATTAAAGTTAAGATTGAAATGGGGAATATTTTTTGGTAAGCATGGGTGAATAGAAAAGTAATGGTTTCTTGAAGTCTTCTGAACCTCTTTATATTTTGACATCCATCTTTCCCTGCCAATACTCCTGATAATAGAAAAAAGATCTTTAAAGTAGTAAAAATTTGTAATTTCGGATATCTCAGATGTATTTTTTGTCCATACTGTCCACCAATTCGTTTCCAATTACTCCATTGTGTCCTTTAACCCAGAGAAAAGTAACTGATTTGTTTGTGAATTTTAGATCATATAATAATTTTTTGATATCAAGTATAATGGAGTTTTGAAAACTGTCTAATGGATGGCTACGAATAGCTTGTAATACTGCCTGAGAATCTGATACTATTACGATGTTCTCACAATAATTAGTGACACACCAAGATAGTGCTTTCTGTATAGCAGCAGCCTCGGCTGTAAAAATAGAACAATATTCAGGAATTCGATATTTCTCAACATAGTTGCTGTTTGAAACAAAAAAAGCGAAACCAGTACTTTCAACAGTTTTTGATCCATCTGTATAAATTATTGTTAAATCTTCCCCTAATTTGCTTAGTATGGATTTGAATATCAGATTAGTTAAAATTGGCAAGTCTGAATAAGAGGGCATTATAATGGTTGGTTTGTCTATCAGAACTTCAAAGTCTTGTACGTAAAAAGGAAATTTTGGTAGCTGTAATATATAAGATTGAAATGAATTCGTATCGATAAAAGATTCTGCAAGAGGAGGAGAATTTTTTATTCTCCAATAAGGATTTGTTAAATTTTCTGTCAAAAGTAAACCTATTTTGTGAACCATAGTTGTATTAAACGATCTGTACGTTATTAGACGTTTGTTGGCTAACATTTGCCTACGTATGAATAAAGGTGGTTCCTGGGCTTCTGCTAGAACTGCTTGGTTTGGTGAAGACATCATAGCTCCTAGACAAATTTTTATTGATTTAAATTGTATTCTGTCAAGAGTTAATAGATTTGTTTTGCATGTTGAACCGTAAAGAATACAACCGTAATCCAAAATGGATCGTATGTAGGATCTATAAAACATTAAAGAGATATTTTGATCTGCACCCCATCTTTTTTTAGAAACGAAACGCAGAAGGTTAATTCCACGCTCGCACTTTTGTTTTACGTACTTTACATGACTAGACCACAAGAGCTTTTTATCTAGGATCATGCCTAGATACTTATACTCTTCTGCTAAGTGGAAATTATAATCACCTATCTGGCATTTGCCTGTGACTTTTTGTCTACGTCTAGTGAAACATACAATCGAAGATTTTTCTTGTGATATACTAAAACCCATTTGTTTCACCCACTTATCTATATTACTAAAGCTAAGTTTTAGATTCAACATACAATCTTCATAGGATTTATGGCTGGTATATAAACATATATCATCTGCATATTGAATTATTTTGCATTTTTCATCCATCAAACCATGCAGATCTGCAGTATAAACATTAAACAATAAAGGACTTAGAATTGAGCCTTGTGGGAGACCGTTATATAATATTCTTGGACCGTGTAATACATTTCTATGGTCCCGTAAGTATATTTTTCTATTCACATACAAATTTATTATATTTACAGATAATCTTTTATCAATACCGCATGCCACCATTTTTGAATATAATATATCCAAATCAACCACGTCATATGCACCCTTTAAATCTAGAAACAAACATAGCATGAATTCGTTTTTTGAGAAACAGAGTTGAATATCCGTAACTAAATGTACGAGAGCATCAATGGTACCTCGACCTCTACGAAATCCATACTGTGAGTAGGGAAAAACTGAACTGCTTTCAATAAAATGTTCTAATCTAAATTTTATAAGCCTTTCAAAGGATTTTGTCACACATGATAATAAAGAAATGGGTCTATAAGATGAAGGAAGTTCTGGGTTTAAGTTAAATTTGAGTAAAGGGCATATGATAATATTTTTTAAAGTATCGCTATATTCTTGTTTCAACCACCAACTATTAAATATTTGTAAGAGAACATCTTTGGCATTTGACGGCAATTTGTCCAATATCTTATAAGTAAAACCGTCCAAGCCGGGGGCTGTATTTCTGCTTTTTTTTAGTGCGAAATCTAGTTCTGAAGGAGTAAAAGGTTTTGACATGGAATCTATACTAGTGTTAAAGCGAAAAACTTCTTTAATCCTACCAACATTACCAGAGGCAGATGAAGGTGCAAGTTGGTCTAACATCTGTTTAATGAGATTTTCAGAAAGTTGAGGTTTTTTAAAAATAAAATAAACAAAAATAAAAGTTAAAACTGTTAAAAAAACGCTACGTTAGTTACAAGATATAAAGGTCGCAAAAAAACTAAAAAAAAAATATCTTTAGTCGAAGTTTATAAGGGTTTGGTTCATTTACATTTTCTTAACATTTCAATAAGATGAAAATGAGAGTAGTATACCGCTGAGTATAGTAAATTAAAGATTCACCTTTCCGTTATGAAGGACCACCGAATGTCTGTAACCAACAGCAACCTGTTCGATAGGTTTCTTGTTAAAACCAGAATATATGTGCGTGCTAGCTTTCCAGGATTCTGACGGTTTTGAAGATACGCAGTTTTGCTTTTGGTTGTTTTTAGACTGAAGTATTCGAACTTCTTGTGGGCTCGCTCCCCAAGTATGCACCTCTTGATCTTTAAGTACGGCAATCTAAAAAATATTCCAATTTAATAAAACTTAATATTTCGTAAAATTAAATATTTTTTTAAATAAGCATTTCTTTATCAAAATAATAATTATTCACCAAGAAAACAATTAAATAAATCACAATTTAATTAAAAAAATTCGAATCGAAACATTAAATTTGCGCCAAATTACATATCTTGTATGCTCCTTCACTACTGTGACATCTTACAATCTTCTGTCTTTGATTATTTTTAGTAGTTACATAACATGAGCATCTCATTTTAAATTAAATCAGACAGTTTTATACCCTTTCAGTGTTAGTAATATTATAATTAATTTAATATAATTAAACAATTTCATTTAATTTAACAATATTATCACAATCATACATTTAATTGATATACTGTCACTTCAGGAAACTTTTCTAATGTACGGACCTTACGTGATATGGAGTGTAAAACATCTGTTTAAAAAGAGGGAGGTATATTAGGTCCGCCATTTATATTGTCGAAAATACATTAGTGCAGCGGTTCTTAATCTTTTTTGGTGACGGAACCCTTTTGGAAAGCGAAATACTTGACGGAACCTTACAATAAAACAGTAGTTTTTAAAAGTGTATTCTGTATTAATAAGCATACTAAAAGTACAATGTTACATAACAAGTATAATAATGGAAGATATTAAATATAAAACTCTAACTAATGGGAGGTATGAAACTGTTTTCTATTTTTCATCAATTGGTTGATATCAGGTTTGATAGAGGACATTTGAAGTCTCATAAATGGTTCGGCGTCCAGTCTATTGTGGTATTTTGTTTTCGTGGCTGCATATGTTGAGAATCTGGCTTCGCAAAAATATGTTGTTGGGAACAAAAGAAGAATTTTCAGAGCCATTTTGGCAAGCATTGGATATTCATCACGGACTCTGCACCAAAAATCGTTAAGAGGCGTCGTTTTAAACAGTGACTCCATACATGTGCCTGATGACATTTCTAAAAGAGATTCGTATATCTCGTTTGACATACTTTGACATTGTAAATCCATGAATTCAGTTTTATTTTTGTGTTCTGTTATGTTCTTCTGGAACATACTTCTCAAAAGATGCACGCATCGAAATGAGATATTTGATCAATTCTTCAAATACATCATCTTGGAACATTTCGTCGTTATCGATAAAAAACTCAATGAGTTTCTTTTGAAGGCAGTTATTTTGTTACAGGCCTGAAACACTGTTGTCCGTTTGTAACATAAGAAACACTTGTAACTCGGATCTAAGTTCAAATAGCCTTGTTAAAGTTTTACCCCGAGACAGCCATCGCACTTCTGTATGGAGCAGCAGGGTTTTATGTTTGCTGCCATAATCTTCACAGAATAATGAGAACAATCGAGATTTTATCGTGATTTGATAAAATTAATTATTTTTACCGCTTTACCCATAACCAATTTTAGATTTGACGGCATTTGCTTCATCGCAAGTGCTTGTCTAAGCAGGATACAATGGCTGGAACTACAATTAGTAGCTTTATTTTTTATTCGTGACACTAGTCCTGCTGTATTACCTGTCATCGACTTGGCCCCATCTGTACAAATGTCAATGCAATCGTTCCAACTTAGATTATTATCCTCAAAGAATATATTTATTTTATTAAAAATTTCCTCTCCGGTTGTGTTTGTGGGCAGCGGTGAACACAAAGGCATGTCTTGTTCAAAAGAACTTTTATATGGATATCTCACGATAACCAGCAAGATAGCTAGACTAGCGACATCAGTAGACTCATCTATTTTCAATGCGAATCGTGTTTTTTGTAGACGTGTAACTAGTTCTTGTTTGGTGTAGCTTGTCAGATCATGAATTTGCCGTGAAACAGTATCGTTAAAAAGCGGCACAGTAGAAAGCTGCTTTCCAGATTTTTCATCGAGCATACATTTTGTTATGTCAAACACACATGGTTTTATTAAATTCTCAGCGATAGTGTGCGCTTCACCTGCTTGTGCAATGCGATAGCTAACTAAATATGATGCCTCTGTGGCTTTTTCATTGATAGTTTGAGTTACATGCATTATAGTTTTTTGAGTTTCCAATAACTGTTCTTTTTTACGTAGAAAAAATTTTTTATTCTTACCTTTAGACTCGGGGTGTACAGTTTCTAAATGTCGGCGCAACTTGGTAGGTACCTTGGAACTATTAGGAAACAGTTTACTACATAGGATGCACAGACGTGAGCCGTTGCAATCAACAAATCCGAAACTGATATATGATTCATCATACGTCCTTTTTTTTACCTTTGAAATCGTGGAACTTGACGTCGTTGCATAATCGTCTTGATCGGTAATTGACGAATACTCTGCGCTTACTGCTTCCGAACATTCGCCTTCTGTAGAAGATGTTGCATTACGTTAAACGACTTTAAGCTAATGTTCCATTCTTCCAATCGTGCTACGCCGCATCAGAAAAGTCGACCAGAGAGACGTGTTTTGAATTTTTTTTCTAAATTCTCGCGGAACCCCTACAGGGGTATCGCGGAACCCTAGGGTTCCGCGGAACACACTTTGAGTATCGCTGCATTAGTGGAAATAATAAATTCAACAGAAGAGGGGAAGTTCAACGTTGCCAAACATATTGGTTTTATTTAACCTGTTGTCTTTTTAGCAGTTGAACAATGTTCTAAGATAATCAAAGACAGTACTACTAAAGCATTAGGAAGGAGTAGGTGTATTATATTAAATTTAAACTGGACGAAAAATTACGTCTTTTAATTAAAAATAAGATATTATTTGGTAGTTCTATATAAATAAAACAAAAAGGGATAAAATTGGTACAAAAGTATAAAATTTATTCTATAAAAATGAAATCAAATAAATAATATTTTCAACAGTACTGTTTAAATTAAAAATAATTCCAAACAATTAGAAATTCTAAACCAAATAAAATTCTTAGGTAATTAAATGTTCGAACAGACCACCAAATTGTAACGAACAGTAACCAAATCTATTATACAACGCATTTCTCATGGCGTTGAGTTCATCTGCAGATATGTTTTGGCCAAGTTGGATTATATTTTCCTTCAGTTCCTCCAAGTTGGTGTCTCGCTCGAACTCATACCTGTACAATTTCGTTTTTTGCATCCTTCAAGATTAAAAATCTAGAGGAGCTAAGTCGGGTGACTGAGGGGGTCATTTTATTGGACCGTCTCTAACGTTTCTCAGATAAAATAAAACAAGTATGGACTAAACATACTGAAGATATTTTCATTGTCACAATGACGGAACCGACACAAATAGATAGCGGAGAAGGCCCAATATTATGTTATACAATCTGAAGTACAATATGCTATAAAGAATTAAAAATCTGACAGAGTCACTGGGTCAGATAAGTTCATCTCGAGCTGACTAACCTTATATATAAGGAAAATTTAAACGCAACAACTATGCTCTTTAACAAAAATGATACCTTTAACAATTATATCTACAGTTCTGCTACAAAAAACCAAGAACCCCAAACACACCCCAAACACTGTAATTACTACAGATTAATTAATTTAATGAAAACGTTCATTAAATTAATCAACGTAAAAGATCTTTTACGTTGCTTTGATAAATTATAAGAATGCTTTCAAAAAAGTTAACTACTTTCACCATTACTATTTAATATATCCTTAATAACTCCGAAGAGTTATTTATACAAACTTTTGAAAACTGTAGAGAAGGGATTAAAATAAATAGTGAACATTATCGCTGAAAATGAGAAAGACCTGCAGACGCTACTAAATACAAGTTGCGATACTTGGAAACATTTTGGTTAAATTAACAATAAATGCAAAGAAAACAAAAACGAGGTCCTGTTAGAAGACAAATATTCTGGCTGAAAAATATTCGCGACTGGATCGGTTAAACCCACAGCTTTCTGCTGATGGATTAAATAAATGATACCAATGAAACAATCCCGAAGGAAAGTCTCTTTGAAAAAAATAAAAATAGCTTAACTAACATTTAGCAGTAATTAACACCTTCTTCTTTTTCAGGTTCCTTCTCCTATCGGAGGTTGGAAATCATTATCGCTATTTTAATTTTATTGGCCGCGCTTCTGAATAATTCTAATGACCTGCAACCGAACCACTCTCTCAAATTTCCCAGGACATTTTGCGTCGTCCTGGGTTTCTCTTCTCTTGCATAATTAACACAGTTAACACTTTACAGATACGCTACTAAAACTAAACAATCCCTTTTTCACTTCACGGAATTTCACCAAAATTGAAGTTTACCGTAAGAAGTAATTCTTATGACTATAGAATTTGACAAAATTTTTTCAGATAAAAGAAACGCTGGCGGTAAAAATATTAGCCCAAACCAAAAAAGAGTTTTATTAGACTTTGGTAGATAATCTCATGCCGATTTGGCAGTAGAGAAAGTTTTCTGTTCTGTGTAATAGACAGCACAGACAAGAGTTAACCAATTGAGAAATCATTGGTTTGTATTGCTTTACCTCCTTCAAACGTCTTCTGAGTTCTGTTCTAATGGCTTACAATTATATTACTATAAAGAAAAACCCTTTAAGAAATTCAAAACAAACAATATAGCGTATACCTACGTTATGGAAATAAGCGGAAGCAACCTTTTCAATTGGCGTATGATTATCTGTAGGAACTAATACCCAAACGGGCTTCACAGACTTGCTTTCTTCTATATTGCTGCCTTCGAGTTGTCCAAATACGTTTGAACCAAAACCAAATAATTTACCATCAACAGTTAAAATAAGCGTATGCGCATGCCCAGCAGTTACCTAAAAATAGAGAATACATTTTATAGGGTATTGACACATGGTATAGAATACAGACCAAAAAGATAAAAGGATATACATATATACATATAATTTGTCATAATTTTTCAGGTGAAATATATTCAACGTTTACCTGCTTAACATTTTCTGGAAAATCCAAAAGCTTCGGATGAAATTCGTTATCACAGTTACCATGTCCTAATTGCCCATGAATTCCCCATCCCCACGTATATACTTTACCATCAGCAGTGACTGCAACACTGTGGTACTGTCCAGCACATAAATCTATAATTTTCTGAGACGAAAGACAGTTTATCATTTGCGGGTAAGGACTTTCTTGAACGGAATGCCCTAAACCTAGCTGGCCATATGTGTTGGAGCCCCATGAGTATACCTGAAAAAAAAAAATGCATTAGTAAAATTTTAAAACGTTTCTATTCAACATCTATCCAAACGACCACAATGAATCATGAAGCAAAATAATTCCGATATGCAGAGGACATAGTCATCGCTGTACAAGGAAGATCACTTGTAAAGGTGGAGGGCAAAATTTTAAGATTACTAGATAAACTAAAAGTTTACTATGAACGAAACCACCTAAAGCAAGAGATGGTTTCAAAAAGCCGTCAAAAATACATGTATTTTTAAATATTATATTATATATTATATATTAAATCCATTTAAATAATAAAGAAATTGACAAAAAGCTTAAAGTTGTGTGATAGAGTCAGAAATTAGAGCACTACCCAACCCCAAATTACCTAGGCGTTACCCGTGACAGATCTATCACATACAAACACTGTCAGAACACAAAGATGAAAGTTACATCAAGAAAAAATACAAGACACTGCTTTAAGTGAGACGGGTCGAATCATTAAAGGGTGCCTAGACCTTCCTCAGTCCCTAAAACTTACTCCATCGCAGGAATAGTTCGACCTAAGGCCAGAAGAGCTGTACCACAGACGCCAAAAAAGACAAAGAAGTCAAAGATCACCGTCACACTCTACATTAGCACGCCGAACAACTTACCCGACTGAAGCCGTAGCTTCTTTCGTCACACAAAACCGTTGGAAACCTCACCAAGCAAACGGAAGAGAAAACTTTGAAACCGGCACGATCAACAACCTGTACTCGACCATATGCAGAAACTACCTGCCGGATCAAACTTACCTTTCTCTATATGGAAACCTCTAAACCGACTATGGAGTTGAGTGACCCGCTGCAAGTACAACCTGAAAAAGTATGGCTACGCTGAAGATACCTGTACAAATTAATGATCATCGGTAGGTGTGCGAACAGGTTTGACAAACCTTTACCCAAAAAGATCTAAAGCAAATCAACTAAAGAGTCCTGGATGTCGTAAACCACTGGAAGCCTACAATTTGACTGAAACTGAAGAAGAGACGGAAAGTAAATAATAAGTTTGTTTTAAAACCGATTTACTATTTAACAACATTGTATATTTCGTCAAAACTATGTCATGTAGTTTAAGTCGCCCTTATACTATTATAAAGAGTATATTTTTTAACTTTATGTTTTATTAAAATACATGACCCCACATTTTATTGGGATATTCTGTATATTTTAAAATGTAGCCCGTTAACACTGTCAAAGTAACTCAAGTAACACCGGTCATATAGCACGAATGAAAGAGTAGGGTTAGAAGATGATGCCATACCAAGATGATGATGCCATAGAAGATGAGTCCACTACAAGGACTCGGATACAAGTTAGAAATTTTGAAGAATTTGAATTACGATTAGCATTTTGGAATATTAAACCGTAGATAAAAAGATTAAGAGATACTGATAGAAATGACCGTACACAAAATCGATACATGCGCAGTCTCCGAAACTAGGAAAAATGGAGAAGAAGCATCAAAATAACACAATCTCTTACACATTTACAGCGAAAAAGACAAAGCAGATTATCCCAGCTCAGGACTTGACACAGAGAAAGAAAAAAATAGTAGTTCTTACAATCTAAACCCAAGAGTAGAAAATAACAGAATACACACCATAAAACAGCGATTTCATGAAGTAATATCTCGACGTCCTAAAAATGGCGATTAGTTCCAGTCTGACAACTACAGAGGTATAACCCTGTTAACAACTGCTTGCAAAATACTAGCAAATATTCTGTACGAAAGGCTTTAAGTTTATATACGGTATGTATAGTTGGAAAATACCAGGCCGGATTTACTTCAGAGAGCTCAACAATTGACCAGATTCTTCAATAAGATAGAATGTCAAGAGAACAGTACTATACCAATCCAGGCGTGAGTTTGATATACCAAAAAAACTTATCCGACTAACGAGAATAACAATGTCTACCATAACAGCTAGTGTTAGGATGCAGGAAGAGAATTCTCGTTCCTTTTAGGTAAAAGACGGACTGAAAAAGAGACAAGGGGATGGCCTGGATTGCCTCCTATTTAACGTTCCCATGGAAAAGGCAGTCGGAGACACACGAATTAGACACAGCGTACTATTTACAATAGGTCGATACAAATCTTAGCACACGCTGATGACATTGACATTATAGAGCGTACTAAGCGAGATGTTAAGCAATATTTCCTAGAATTGGAAACGGCGGCGAAACAGGTTGGTCTAGTCATCAACGAACACAAAACCAAGTAGGTACATGTTGGTTACTAAGGATCCTATAGCAAATGAGGAACGGGAAATAATATTTTAAGTCATATCTTTGAATGTGTTGACAGCTTCACATATCTTGGCTCGCTAGTGACTACTACCAACAAAACAAGCAAAGAAATTAAAAACGAATAAACCTTACAAACATGGCATACTATGGACTCCAAAAACAATTCCAATATAATCCAATAACATTATTATATCAAGGACACTAAGGTAGGTCCACATATATGAGGCGGAGAAATTGACTCTAACGCAGTAGAATGAAAGATTTTTGGGAATATTCGAGCGTAAAATACTCCGCAGAATATTTGGTGCTAGAAACAACCAAGGGCATTAGCGCAAAAGATGTTATTTCGAATTATACCAACTCTTTAATGAACCAATGTAACCTTCATTAAAACACAGCGAATTAGATGGACTGGACACATAATAGGAATGCCAGACAATACGATTGCCAAAAAGCTAACGATAGGAACACCTATAGGAAGAAGAAGCAGAGGCCGACGGCGAATTAGGTGGTCAGATGAAGTTAATTGATGTAAGCCGCTACTAACAGACAAACTAAACTAGTGACACAATTTTTAAATCTTTGACCGTTTGGTTGTAAACCATCATCTTGTTGTGACTCATCGTGTATAATAGAATTCTAGTTCCGAATAAACAGAGTTTAACTTCATTTCCTATTTTTGGCGCCAATTACTGTAATTATGAAAATGACCATCACCAGACCATTAAAATCAATCAAAAATACCTGTAATCTAACCATTACTTGTTTGGTAAACAATAAAGTCCCATAATTTACATAAAAATCTTTTGCTTCCTATTTTAAATTCAAAAGATTAAATGTATGCGATATGGGGATATTTAATACTATACAATTAGTTCAAGATCTATTCAACTAGTTATTGATTACTATTCAATTAGTTCATTTTTGTTACCATAAAAAGGATCCGATTTTATATTGTAGTGTGTTGTATACCGCAGTCATGCCAAAAATGAAGTACCTCTTTTTATTATTGTGTTTATTTATCCTTCACCAATATGTAGCAGCATATGTAAGTAAACAGCAATAACTACTTGAATATTCAATATTTTCAATAAAATAATAAGTGGTCATAAATTTCAAATATTATCACGATTCGCACTTAAATGGCAGCATCAAAAATATTTATTAGGTTTGTGGAAATCTCTTTTGGTAAAAACAATATTTTTCTTCTAATGTTCTCTCAGAGAAACTCATTACATAGCTCGTTCGATCGCCCTTTGTGTTGTTCATAACCTATTGGCTGATAACGCTGTAAGTGTCACGGTCTCCATTCCATAGGTCATATGGTAGAATACAACTTTTGAATACCCTTTTTTTTAGATGTATTGGTATCTTTCTGTTTTTAAATATAACACTAAGTCTTCCTACTGCTGCCCAAGTCATTCGGATTCTTCTAGTTATCTCTGCCGTTTAATTCTATTTGCCTAGTTTAATCGTATGACCTAGGTATGTAGGCTCTTCGACATATTCGATCTCACTTCCATCTAAGTCTATTGTTATATTTTGGTTGGCCATAACTGATGTTTTATTTAAATTCATTCTGATTTTCGTAGATTCTTGTTTAAGTTCCTTTAGCATGTAGAGTATTTCCTCTGTATTGTTGCTTATAAGTACTATGTCAGCGGTAAATATTAGATGACTTAAAAATCTGCCATCGATTTTAACTCTGCATTGTTCCCAATTTAACTTCTTGAACACATCTAATGCAAGAGTAAATAATTTTGGAGACATAGTGTCTCCCTGTCCAACTCCCCTTTTCGATAAATTTGCTTGTTGTTAGATCTTCTGCTACGTTAATTTTCATAGTTGCATTGCCGTACATGTATTCCAGGAGTATTATATATATTAAATCAATCCTTGCGTTATTCACTCCTTCTAATACGGCCCAGAGTTCTATGGAATCGAAGAATGCCTTATTGCAATCCACAAATGCCACATGAAGAGGTTTATTGTATTCGTTAAACTTGTCGATGTCCGTATTGTCTGTAGGTGTTCTATGGTACTATAACTTTTGCGCAATCCTGATTGTTCAACAGGCTGTTACAGTAGTATGTATTAATCGGTTTTCAGCACATCGACTGCTTTTTCCAAATCTATGATATCGGTAAAAAAATGTGTACGTTATGTATGTTCGCCTGATAAACAACTTGAGATAAAAGTTTAAGAGAAAGACACACGAGATATCAAAGATATAGGTCCATAATTCTGCTTCTTTCTATTCTTGTTTTCTTCTTGTTGTAGTGTCTATCCGTTTTGGATGTTGGCGACCATCATCGTAATCTGTATTTTGCAAACTGCTGCTCTAAAAAGGTTTGTGGTTGTTGTGTTGAACCACGTATGTAGATTTTTCAGCCAGGAAATCCTTCGCCTTCCCGGTCCTCCTTTTCCTTCTACTTTTCCTTGTAAAATTAATTGCAGCAACCCATATCTTTCGATGTTCCTCATGATGTGACCGAGTTATTCGGTTTTGGCTGTTTTTATTGTGGTAAACAACTCTTTTCCTTTTTGCATTCTTAATAAAACGTCCTGGTTAGTAACGTGGTCGGTATAGAATATCTTCATGATTTGACGATAAAGCCACATTTCGAAAGCCTCAATTTTTTTGCTGGTAGCGTCTGTGAGAGTCCACGACCCAACTCTGTACAACAGTATGGAAAGAAAGATATAACATAGTAGTAACCTTATTTTTATGGGTACCGATAAATCATAGCATTTGAATAGCTTATACATTTTTTGAAATGCAGATCTTGCTTTTTCTATCCTACATTTGATTTCTAGGGAATGGTTCCAATTTTCATTGACGTTGGTACCAAAGTAGGTGTATGTTTTTACTATTTCTATTGGTTGGCCATTCACATTGATTATTTCAATTTCTGATTATTTCCTTTTTAGAGATACATTTTGTTTTCTTAATGTTCAGTGAAAGTCCATATATCTGACTCACTTCTCTGATTCTATTCGTTAACTCCTGACGGGCTTTATAACTGTTAGCGAATACCACCGTATCATCCGCGTATCTGATGTTATTGATACGTTCTCCGTTAATTCGAATTCCGGCTTCAACATCCTCTATTGCTTCTTGAAAGATTTTAATAACGTTTGTATTTTACCAATGTACTTTATTTCTTGCTTCGACATCTTTGAACATTTTCCGTATAGTGCTTTTAACAATTAGCTCTTTTGTTACCCGGGTTCCTAAGTGGCACTGAATGTATCGAGGAGTACAGATTCTTGTAGAAGTACTCTACAAGTCGTAATATTTCCGCGCTGCCTTTTATAATAGTGTTACCCTCATCCACAAGATATTTCTTTATATCTGTATTAACTGTTTGTTTGAATATTTTGGATCCTTTAAGCCTCTATATTTTCCGTTCTTACATTTTTAATAACTTTCCTTCTTATTACTTTGTTAATTTTCTTTTATTCTTCTCTTTTTAAAATTATCTATATATTGACAATATCTACTTATCAACCATATTTCTTTATTTTGACACCCACTTTCATAAATCTCACCAGGTGCTTTTATGTGTTCTTCTTCTTTTGGCATCAAAGGACCTGCAAGGGTCTTTGTCTGTCGGGTATGTCGTTTCATTCTGACTTCTCTTGTGTCCTTCTCCTCCATTGTCTTAGGTTCATAGTTTTCAGGTGGTCTTCCACGTCATCCAACCATTTCGTTTTGGGTCTTCCTTTCCTTCGTTTTCTCTATCGGCTTCCATCGCAACATGTTGTTATGTTCCAGCCGTGACAGCCTCTCACTTTTTACAAATCGTAAAATATCCTGCCTTTAATTCAACTCATAAATTTCGTATTTTCTTCTGATTCTCCAAATGCCGTCCTCCTCTTCGACCAGGTCATATACTTTTATTATTATCTTTTTATCGAAGGCCTTGAGTTACTATTCTTACATCTATAGGTTATGAGTCTAATTAATGTGCTGAAAATAGTTAGATTGGTTATTTAGTCTAATAGATTCGATGCCTTCCTTTTGACTATCATGTACTTGGTTTTTGTTTCACTTATTTGAAGCCGCATTTTTCATGCTTCGAGATCAATTTCTCTGAATACTTCCATTTGTAGAAGCTTGCTCCTGATAATCTGCAGGTAATACATCATCTGTAATTGAGATAATTTGTACCGATTTGGTATTTATCTGGTTGGTTACATTGGTTTTTCTGATGACCGCCTCCAGAACTAGATTGAACAGCACGGTTGATAGTGAGTCTTCCTATCCCGCTCCTACGTACATATCAAAAAGTTCCTTTTATTTTTATATACTTCCTATCACTGTTTTACATTTAGTAATTTGAGTATTATTTTTCTCATGCAGTATGCCAATTATGAAGTAATGTATTTCTTTATTTTAGATGACAGAAAAGCAAATTGAAGCCACAAAGAAATTAATCAGAAATACGTGCACAAATAAACAAGGTGCCGCTAAAGGTATTGAATGTATATATTTTAGATTAAATCTTATCTTACATTAAAAACGAGAACATACTACACTGAATATATAGTGCGCATCTAAAATGTATGAACCTCTGAGTTCTTTCTAACCATTGCCACTCTCTAATATATCGGTTTGAATATAAAACTTCATAAAGTGTCAGGTCAAAGTTTTCTGTTGATCAGAGCAAAAAATTATGTTCTCGTTGGTGATCCACCCTCTAACTATTCGAGTAGTATGACCTGATAAATTATCGTGTAATATACTGTAATTATAAATACCAAACTGATTTTTTACATCTGCACTCTCTACAGATGACGGTACAGCCCAAGACGGAACCTGGCCTCCCCCAGCATCTGTCTCCAAGATCCCTTTCCTCGGTTTTCTCCTCTAATTATCCATCCTCAATATTTCTATAGCATCGGTTCTCACTTCGTGTATCCATCTCTTCTTCGGTCTTTCTACTAGTCGACGTCCTACCATAGGTCCACTAAGCGTTCTACTATGTGTTCTGATATTATTCATTCTTATAAAGTGATCTACCAAGCGAAATTTTTGTATTTTTGCATAGTATGTTAGAGAGGATTCGTTGTAAAATTAATATAAGGTTGAACCTTATTCTCCTCATACCAATTCTCAAATGGGTCATAATATCTTTCAAAAGGTAAGGTTTATTATTTTTTCTGCCATGATCCATATTTTTCAGCTATAGGTCGTATTCTGGTTTTATAAATTTTGAACTTTACTTCGCTATGGGGGTCTTTGAATCCCAACACTTACGACAAAGAGAAGTATACTCTGTTAACAATCATTATCATTCTCCGTATTTCCTTTCCTTCGCTGCCATTCTACAATTTTTTACATAAATGCTTCACCGCTACAGCTTCTCTTACTGATGATAACATGATGTTATCTTCTTCTTCTTTGGGTGCCGTGTCCGTATTCAGACGTTGGCCGTCATCATGTTTACAATTTCCTGAAACCTTTCACTGTCGGCTGCTGCGCGAAATAATTCTTCTACTGTGGAACCACACCATTGTCTAATATTACGCAGCCATGAAAGTTTCTTTCGACCAATCCATCTCTTTCCTTCCACTTTTTCTTGTATTATAAGGCGAAGTAAGATTCCTCTAATTATATGGCCGAAGTATTCTGTTTTCTCATCTTTATGGTGTTTATGAGCAGACGTTCTGAATTGATCATTTGAAGAACATCTTCATTGGAAGTGTGCGAAACCCACGATATCTTTAGGATTCGTCTATAGCACCACAATTCGAATGCTTCTAACTTGTTTAGCATTGTGGTTTGTAACGTCCATGTCTCACAACCATACAATAGGATGGACCACACATAACATTTCAGGACCTTCTTACGAATATTCATCGACAGGTTTCTGTTGCATAAAACTGGTTTCCACGTCATAAAAGCCTTACGTGATATTTCGATCCTGGTTATTATCTCTTCATCAGAGACACAATTTACATTTAACCAGCTGCCAAGTTATTTGAAATGATTTACCCTTTCGATCTCCTTCCCATTAAGAGAAATCAGACCTTGATCTATATTGATCTTTCCAACTGCCATCCACTTTGTCTTTAAAATGTTGATTTTAAGGCCTCTTCGATAACTTGCTTCACCTACTAGAGTTAGTAATGTTTGGAGATGTTGTAAATTTTCTGCAAGAATGGCTGTATCGTCAGCGTATCTAATATTGTTGATTACTTCTCCACCTAGTCTTACTCCCTCTTGTCTGTCATCCAAAGCCTCCCTAAAGATTTCTTCAGAGTACAGATTATATGAAATGTTCATGTTATATAAAATTCAGCGGTTATTCGTCCATAAATTTGCCAACACATTCCAGTACTGTTAATGCTTGTTTACGTACAAACTTAAGAATGTGCTGGCATCGAAAAGGAATATTGCGAAATTTTAATACAAAAACTGTTGCTTAAAACATTTAATTTTTTATATATTTTTTTAAATAATTGTTAGTTCTTTAATTTAAAATAAAGTTTTTGTCATTAAAACTTAACTTTTTTTCTGAATTTAAGAATTTCATACTTTATCCGTAGAAAATCACTTCGAAAATTCAGAAAACGTTATGCTTGGCGGTTATGCTCCACCTTCCCCATTAATTCTGTTTGAATCTTGAGTTTCTAGGACGATACATTTTTAATCTTCCATTTTTAGAAGATTGTGATGGTCTTTTTCGTTATTTCTTCTCGTTTTCACGATTTCAAAACACCTTCTACGAGATCAGTATCTTCATTTTCATCAGGAACTTAGTTTAAACTTTTACTGAAAACTCCTTTCAAGCTTGGTAGTCCTTGTTAGCATTTCTTATCATTAAAATATGTAACTTTTACTGACACTTAATTCAGTAGCCATTTGATTTAAAGACCAATTTTCTTCCAATTTGACAATAGTTTTAAAAAGCTGTCAAATTGAATGCGATGAACTATACTAAATACTCACTATTTGGAAGAGTGATTCATCGTTTAAACGCCAAATATTCTCAAATTTAAATGTACACAGCGGACCTCGAAAACTACCCGTTTTCTCAATTGCAATTTGCGTTTTCTCATAAGAAATTACAGAATATATAAGTAGTATATTTATTTGTGCTTCTCTATAGAAGAGTTGACCAGGAGTTGTCGTACAGGGTAGCCAATTCTTGTTCAAAAGTAGTAATTATGGTCATACAAAACCTGTATTCTTCCACGCAGCGTTTATTACCGTCATAAAAATACAAAAAAAAACATGATTTTTTCAATAGTAAAAATTAAGCACAAAATTGTAATGAAACAAGGAAATTTTATTTATATGTTCCGTTCCGTTTCGTTACATATTTAAATTTATAAAATAATAATTGATATTTTAAAATATTATTTTTCAATGGTTTGGCAACTTTGGAAATAGCGACGGAGTAATTCCGACCCACAGATAGCCGTAAAACTCGTTTTTGCCGAGAAAGTGCCGACGTCTTTCCCCAGTTCTCCGCCTTTAAACGATGAATCACTCTTCCAAATAGTGGAATTAGAGTTTACAATGATATAAAGCCTAAATCACAACATTACATTTTGGCGTTGACATTTCTGTTTCCACTGGTGTACGAGTAAACAAACACGAATAGAGGCACAAGAATAGAATATGAAAAAACTTTTTTTTTCATATTTTATATAGGATAATTATTTATTATGATAGTTTATTTTATATAGGATATTTGAAAAAACTGTAGTATTTGTTTTTACCTAACATTATTCTAAAATTGTATTATTTTAGAAAAAGTTGACGGAATGCAAAAAGGAGATTTTGATTTTAATGATAAAAATTCAATGGTAAGGAACTTTTACTGAGTATAAATGAATATTTTAAGAAGATTTATTTTTTAGTGTTATTTGCATTGCGTACTGATGACTTATAAGTTGGTAAGTTTTAAAATAATTTTTAAATTATCAATGTTCACTTGAATTACTAATTGATGATTGATTGTTTACATTATATTTCAACATATTTTATGGGATCTCATAATATCATCATCATCTTTGGCTCGACAATCCTCTGTGGATCTTGGCCTGCTCTAAGATTCGTCGCCATTCTGTTCGGTTTTTGGTGCCATCTTCTGATTTTTAATATTCGTAAGTCGGTTTCTACTCCATCTAACCACCTAATTCGCGGTCGGCCTTTGCTTCTTTTTCCTACAGGTGTTCCTGTGGTTAGCTTTTTAGCAATGGTATTTTCTGGCATTCGTATTATGTGTCCAGCCCATCTAAGTCGCTGTGTTTTAATGAACGTTATGACATCTGGCTCATCAAAGAGTGGATACAATTCAAAATTATATCTTCTGCGCCACTGCCCTTGGTCGTTTACAGCTCCAAATATTTTGCGGCTTACTCCCCGTGTTATTTTCGTCTTAACCTTCATCGTCTATTCTTATATTTGCTAGTTTATTCCAATATAAATTCAGGATTATACTCAGATCTTTATCATCTATGCCTTTGCTCTCAATAATATCTTCATTAGCGAATGTAAATCATGGCGTACTTGTCAAAAGCCTTTTCGAAATCTACGAAACAGACGTGTATTTTTTGATTGATGTCCAAGCATCGTTGGAGATCAATCATCAATCAAACACCAAATACACATACTCGCCTACATCAAGCTCAGTCGGCAGATCCCTAGACATACGGTGAGAATTATACTGTAACTAATGCTCACGCAATTCCTAGATGTAACACATAAACACGGAGACAAAAAGAAAATATAACCCAGCGTAATACTTAACAATGAGTAACTCTTTGTAGTCCACAAATAAAAATATAAAGAGAACGAGCAGAGATGCGATCTCGGTCGCAGACTATGTCCCTGCTACAAATAGGTTACTATGTCCCGAAACACGGCCCTAAAGATGAACCTTCTGCACAATAAAACAGCTTACATAATTAACAGAAAATACATTTTGAGTCATTTATGTGTAGAACGAACAGTGCAGAACAGGCCGCTTCCAGAGAAGAACAAAAAACAAACCTTGACCTCTGATCAAAACCAAACCTCTGATCAAAAGGTATTTTGCTTACGTATTTATATTTTTGAAGAACAACTACAAATTAAAGATTTCTACACTTTGCTATAGTGTGAATGCAATTTTTGTTTAAATATGACATGACATTTGATATATGTAAAGAGTGTAAAGAATACGAACTAATAAGCAGTAAGTTATTGTGGCTGTGATGTTAACATTTCGGTTTTACTATCTGAAGGTTGTGATTTAAACACTGACTCAGACACACTTTTTGTTGTCTTTTGTTTAAAAAAAAATACATTTTGTAGAAAAATTATATCGCAGTAATTTTCCCAAGTTTGGGCAACAATCTTTACCACATAACTCATAGTTATGTAAAATATTATTAGATCTACCTACCAAAAATAAATATATACACTAAAAAAACTGATAGTAACTCCTACCTAATCAAACAAATTCCATATTTTTTTATCAATTTAAATTCCATATTGTCCTACCATATCATATTTTCAGACATAAGTCATGTTCTCTAACAAATAAATCAATATTTACTATATCTGGAGATTGTTTTCAGACAAATAACGCATTCCTATTTTTAGATGAGAAAGGATAACACATTCGATTGGGAAGAAGGCTTGATAGTACTTAAAGATAAAGCTCCGCCAAGCATAGGTGTTCCTGCTAGTGCAAGTTTTTCGCATTGTAAAGATGCCGTCAAAACGAAAGAACACAAATGTACAGCGGCTATGGAGATAGCTAAATGTCTCTATGATTTCGATCCTCCTGTAAGTAAACCTAATTGTTATTTGATAGGTTTGTACTCCGTGATCAAAGTGCTTTTTTACTTAAAGGAGAAATTGATTTTCTTTCTTTCAATAGGAAGATATGACTTTAGAACACAAAGAAGCTGTTATAATCATAGACATATATAATACCTAGACTGCGCATTGCAATCTAAGCTCGTTCCCTAAGTGCGACAGAGAAAAAGATGTGAGAAATTCTTGCATCTCTTTCTAATGGGCGGGGTTTATCGTACACATGACTTTTCTACTACTAAACTCTCTAATTAGATTATATAATATTAAATAAAAATTTTAAACATTTAAACTTCATTAAAATCAATAAAATCTGTACCACAAATACGTAATTTTAAAAAGTCAAATTTTTTTTATTACATTTAGCCACATATTTCGCAAAAAAATTAACAATAAAAAACATTTAAAAAATGACATTAAGATACTGTCTGATAAATTTCGAGATGGCACAATATCTTATTTGGGTTGTTTAGGTTTTGCATCGAAATTGATCATTCAATTTTGATGAAAATTTTCACTGCATATAAGTGTATTATTGAAAGATATTTCCATATACTCCATTTGCTGCGTAATTTTTCTGACTTGGGAAATGTGAATTACATAATAATTGATTATATATATTCAAAATTAAACGAACTTTTAGAAATACTGTTTTTTCTTTAAATATTATTCAAAAATATCAATTGACCACTTATGAAATGATCCATTTTCATAATAATATACACTTTTTGGCGAACGCAACACTTCTTTACATAATCATCATCTTTGGCTCTACAACCTTGGATGGGTCTTGGCCTGTTCAAGAATTAGTCTCTATTCTCCTCTATCTTTCGCCCTGGCTTTCCAATTTCTGACAACTAGATTCCACAAGTCATCTTCGACTTGAGTTTTGAATCTAGATCTTGGCCTGCTCCTCTTCCTGGTTCCTGGCTATTGATATAATACTTCTTTACCATTTTCAAATTCAATTACATAAAATAGTCGATAAAATAATTATTTATACCGATTGCAAATAAAGGTATTGTTTAACATGTTATGTAGTGGTAAGGTCACGTGGTCGCTAAACCCCGCCCATTAGAAAGAGATGCAACCAATCTTTTTTCACTGTCGAACAGGAAAACGGGTTTAGATTGCTGCACACAGTCTAGGTATAATTAGTATATGTCAATCACGACAGTTGGGGATCTTGACGGGTCGTGTCTAGAGGGTTTAAGTTGTCAAAACGTTGCGCTTTAACCGGCTTTCTCAGTTCTAGAAACACAAAATCGCCAAAAATGGGGTCATTTTCTGGTTACTGACTGCTTTACGCAATCCATTTTAATACGTGACTTAAAATAATTCTTTGTTGATTGACACTTGGAGTGTACTCATTGTGCTCATAATGAACACAATCAATGTGGACTCTGGGATGATATGAATTTGGCTCACAAATATAGTCAAGTTAGTCAAGAAATGATATTAAATCCCAAGTTTCACAAGTTTGATATTTTTCGATGTTGTTCCTAAGGTCGACCAGAACGCGGCCAGTTATGAACCGAACGACTCATTGTCATCTGTATTTTGCTCATACGTTCATTTCCAAAGGACTTTTGCGTAGTTTGAACAGTTTAGACACATTATTGGAATGTATAGCAAATACAATGTAAGTTAAAGCAATGATTACGAATTACAAACTTTCTGTTGGTAAATTAGTGAACTTCGTGAAGAGTTACTGAATAAACTTGTAACACACTGAGTGTAATTGTAATAGTGTTATACATAGGCAAATCAGAACATTGTTGTTGATGGAAAGGATATTGAGCAGATTGCGTCGTATAAATACTTAGGGATGAAATTAGATTGGGCAGAGAAAATCTTTAAAGGAAAATCTTTGACCAATATGGTTAGGTAGTAAACAAGATTTGCGTGATTCGGGAGGCTATGGAACGCCAGAGGCTCTGAGAGACCGAATACCGAACGAAGAAATACGTTGTAGAACAAAAACAGCAGACGTTATCGAACGTATTAAGCCGGTAAAATGAAATTGGACAGAACACGTCGTCAGATTATCTGACAACCGATGAAGAGAAGAAGCATTACGGAGCAGAGTTGGCCTATCAACCAGACGGACTGACGACTAGAAGCGTCTTAGTAGTAACTGGATGCAAGCCGCACAAGCCAGATATATATATATATATATATATATATATAATATATATATATATATATATATAATATATATATATACATCCTACTATCATTTTGGCATCGATACATTATGCTTTTACCATCAATTTAGCATCGTCTTGCAAAGTAGCATCTGTATATCGACGCTACTTTACAACACCTTAATAACTTTTTTTCTATACTTGTTACAAGAATTTTAACCATCTCACTGATTAGAGATTTGATACCGTGTTGGTATTTTAAAATATCGGCTTTCTCTTTTTATCCCTTACTGAGTTATATAAGTTTATTCCAGAAAATGTTTGAGTCTAAAATGATGGTACGGTGAAAATATTATATATATTTAGTTCAGGGTTTTACCGTTTACTCGATGTCATTATATACATAAAAATGTATATCCAACTTTCATTATCAATCATTTTAGCATCAGAAATTTGGCATCGCTGTTGAATATAATATTACCCACAACGAAATAGTAAATTTAAAAATATATATATTTTTTTCATCCATAAATCATTCTGGCATCATGTTTTGTTAAAAGTAACGAGTTATGATATATTGTACCTACCTATTGTATCTTCGCTCCAATTGGTCCAGTCGTGACGTACAGTATCTCAAATGATAGGATTTAACCAATAAAATACAATAAGACAGAAAAATCAAATACAGCAGCATGTCAAAAAGGCCTTAGTTATATATCTTCGTTTCTATAAGTCCAATCGTGACGTACAGTATCTCAAATGATAGGATTTAACCAATGGAAAACAATGAAATAGAAAAATCGGATACAGCAACGTGCCAAAAGGGCCTTAGTTGTGTATCTTCGGGTCTATTATTCTAATCATGACGTGCAGCACCTCAAATGAAAGGTTTTAGCTAATAAAATACAATAAGGTATAAAAATTAAATGGAGTAGCATGTCAAAAGGGCCTTAGTTATGTATCTTCGGTCCTATTAGTCCAATCTTCACGTACGATATAGCAAATGGTAGCACTTAACTAATAGAATACAATGACTTAGAAATCAAATACAGCAACATGTCAAAAGGGCCCTATTTACGTATCTTTGTTTGTAGTGGCACAATCGTGACGTACAGTACCTCAAATGATAGGATTTAACCAATCAAATACTATGAGACAGAAAAATAAAATACAGCTTACATCAGCCTGTCAAAAGGGCCTTAGTTATGCATCCGCGGTCCTATTAGTCCAATCGTGAAAAGGCCTAGTTATGTATCTTCTATCCTATTAGTCCAATCGTGACATACAGTACCTCAAATGATATCATTTAACCAATAGAATGCTACGACGTAGATCAAATACAGCAACACGTCAAAAAGACCTTAGGTATAAATATTTGCTCCTATATATGCTATGTCAAAAGAGCCTTAGTTATGTATCTCCTGTCCTATAGGTCTAATCATGACATATGGAGCCTAAATGATAAGATTTAATGGAGATAATACGATGGTGGAGACAAAGTAAACATGGCGGCATGTAATATCACGGTAAACTGGCAGCAATAAAACGTTATAACCCACAGAGGTCTATGGCATATTACGTGACAGAATTTAGCGAATAGCATATGATTTGCATACGTCTACTTTTAGTCAACTACTGTACATATGATAAACACGAAAAAGTTCCAACATTCACTGTTAGACATATGCCTCCCGTTCACTGCACACATTTACTGCTCCTTGACGCTGTGACGTAAATTGGATAGGATTTAACAAATAGAATGACAGAAAATTAAATAAGACAGTGTGTCAAACGTGGAATGCATCGTAGAACGTGAAATATATAATATACATTTAAGAATATGAAATAATACACCATTTAAAAAAAATGACGTTAGTTGAGGCAGATCAGACCAGAAAAAAATGTCAACATTTGCAGAATACTTAGCTAGTATTTTTAAAATATACCAACCAGATAATAATAATCAAGCAATAGAACACTGAAAACTTTTGTTTTTAACTGTACGCCCATGAATGACTAGCTATTTTTAAATACCTTTTGATATTGCTTTTTTTTATTGTATTTTTCCCATTTTTCAAGATAATTCTTGTAGGGATATATTTATTTATAACATACGGTCTTATGGTCTTACGAACAGTATTACGGCTTTAATTTGTACCACACTGCTAATTGAGAACTATGTTTGTAATGCAATAAGAGGTCCTGATATACGAGACACCAGTGACTCATGCCCCACTGATACAAATCCGACAGGAATATGCATTTCTATAAAAACAATAGATTATTTGTTTTGTGTATTAATTAAGTTTAGGTAAACGAACAAGACTTGCATTATAAAAAATTTTTCTAAATGTAGAATGTAAACCATATTTCGTATGCTTTGTGAAAGAGAACCAGTTTATAACATTCCGGACGACGCAAAAACACTTTTTTATTAGAATATTGGTCGATAAATTATAATCATAGTTTAAAAAACGAATTTATGTGCATATGGTCTACTACAAAAAATGTAAAACCAAAATCTTGATTAAAAAAGTGGCAACCGGTTACTTATAATGAAATTTACCCCCATTATTGATTTCACAAGTGAAAAAATGTGTCAACAAAAAACCAGTTTTAATTATTACAATATTTCAACATAATAGTTTTATCTTGGTTTAATCAGGTGAAAAGAAAAATTATACACAAGTGCTAAAACCACAAGCTATTCTCGATTATAACTTGGTGAAAAAGAGTGTTGATTTTAGTAATCAAATTGCTTCTTACCAGAACCCAATATCCAAAATTCTGAAGTGGTACCGGAAAGTGGCAGTGAAATTAATATTTAATACCGCAGTAGCCAATGCTTAGTTGTTAAATAATAGAAAAGGCGAAAAAAGCGACAACCTATCATTGAGTTCAGATTGGTGTTCGCGAAGACATTTGCAAATAAATAAATGTTGGAACGCTCACGACCAGTTACACCCAAAAAATACCATCTTAGGCAAAGCGACGTAGGTAATAAAAAGAGAAGAAAGTGTACAAGATATTACAAAAGTTTAAGAAGGAACATGACTAGTAGAAAGACCGATAGAAAAGTTAAAATAGTTAAAACATACTGTGGAGCATGTGATGGTAAAACTGCAATATGTCTAGTGTGCTTCAATAAAGCACATTAAAATACAATTTCACTTATACAGGAACTATTATTACGCGAAAACGTATTGTTCCTCAAGTACCCTTATAGTATTGAAAATCGTAAATTATTAGTTTCTATTAGTACGTTTTTATTGTTAATTACCTCTGTAAAAGTGAGTTATAAAATTGTTTTTGTAAATTGTATTATATTTGTAAAAAAAATAGATGTAAATAATATGCTTTCGACATCTAAAAAAGCTAGATGTGAACATAAACGTAGATTGACCACTGATAACTTCTATAATAGTGTTCAATTAGCTAGACAATCTAGACATTGCTCATAGTCTATATTAAGAAATAACCGAATAGACAATCTCTACTTGTCAAAGAAACTAAAAACAACGTGAGATGGTCAGTATTTACAGTCCTGAAGAAATATGTGTGACCAAATGCAGAGATAAACGAGATATATACATGATATATTCAGAATTTCGTTGTCAGAGGGTTAGAATTAGATCAAGAAGAGGATTGATATTTAAAAGAGTTAATTGATTAATATAATAAATATAAATGTGGTATACACTTACGTGAACAAATGCTGAGCTACTATTCATGTGAACATATAACATATTTCTTATATAACAGTGGATATCAAAAGAAGATTTCCCTTTGCGATTTTAAACTTTCAATCAATGGGAGTCTTTAAGGACGAAATTCCAAGTACCTACCTATTAAAAAACTGGTAGTCCACCATTTATATTATAAATTTTCCAAAAACTGTTTTAAGAAAAACTAGTGAAGCGCAATACATGATGTCGTATCCTGTTGGCATCACTTAGCCTCTCCTACTCAATTCCTATCTTCACCTCCAAGCTGGTACACACCGGTAAACCTGAGCAACCCCACTGGAGACTGGGTAACCAACCCCAGTGGATGGTGGGGTCAGGGCAGACGAAGAAGGGATCCTTGGTCCTCCGATGAAAAGGGGGTTGAGCGAAGGGTTAACAACCCTTCCTTGTAGAACTCAATTGTTGCGAATACAATGGCTAATGAAACAAACGGACGGATCTCATAACAACGAACTCAGCACAGAAAAATGGACATGATTATGGATTTAAAATTTAGAACCCGGAACGTGCGAACCTTCTTAAAGGCAGGAGCTATGATAAGTATGGCAGAAGAACTTGAAAAATACGGAGTTGAAATATTGGCACTGCAGGAAATCAGATGGAAGAGCCAGGGAGAAATTCATAAGAATAAATTCTCACTATACTACTCCGGTAATGAAATGAGACAAGGTGAAAGAGGAGTAGGGTTTATAATAACCAAAAAACTGCGGAAAGCCATTATCGCATTTACACCAATATCAGATAGAATTTGCAACCATAAGATTTAAAGGTAAATTTCATAACGTGACAATGGTTAATGTATATGCACCGACGGAAGAGGCTTATGAAGAAGACGTTGAAAGATTCTACGGAGAACTACAGGATGTATGTGATAAAATCCAAAGACACGATGCTGTTATAACGTTGGGCGATTTTAATGCTAAACTGGGGAAAGAAGAAACGTTTGCAAATATATTTGGGAAACACAGTTTGCACACTGAAACCAGTCAAAATGGACTCAGGGTGGCACAGTCCGAGCAGCAAATAATTACGTAGTTGTCAGTACTAACTTTCAGAGAAAAGATATCCATAAAGGAACATGGAAAATACCAGGAACTAAGGAAGCAAATCAAATTGACCATATACTCATCTCAAAAAGATGGGCAACAGACATAACTAATGTCAGAACGTATTGCGGGGCGAACTCTGACTCAGATCACTATCTTGTAGGGGCAAAATTACGGTAGAAAATAGCGACAGTAGCAAAAGGGAAAAATATTCAAATCAAAAAATGGAATGTCGAAGAATTCAAAAGCGCAACAAAGAGACAAGATTACAGAAATGCTCTCCAAATAAAACTCAACTGAACTAGAGAGGAAGATACTGCAGAGGAGGAATTTAGACAATTAGAAACAATTATAACAGAGTCAGCAGAGGAAACTGCCAAAAGGCAAAGAAAATGCGGAATGGTATGATGATGAATGCAGAACTGCATTAGAGGAAAAAAGGCAAGCTAGGCTTAACCAACTTCAAAGAAACACAAGAAATAGCAGTGAGATTTATAACGAAAAAAAGAATACAAGCGACTAGAATATGCAGAAGAAAGAAAAAGGAGGCTATGAAAAAACAAGTACAAGGAATCGTAAAGCATAACAACAGACGCGAAAGCAGAAAATTCTATAAATGCATAAAAGAAAGTACACAGTCATTTAGACCAAAACTAACGATATGCAAAGACAAGGACCGAGAACTACTAACAAATAAGCAAAAAATTATAATGAGATGGAAACAATATTTCGAAGAAAATCTAAATGCAGACAACGAAAATGATCAGAACGAGACAAAATATTATACGGCGGAGCTGCACATCGAAAATCCGAGTTATGAAGAAGTAGTTCAGATAATAAATAAAGTAAAAAACAATAAGAGCACCAGGAACGGACGGAATTTCGGCAGAATTATTAAAGCATGGAGGATCCGAACTCTGGGAAAGAATCCATTACCTAATAACATTAATATGGACGAAGGAGCAAATGCCAGAGGAATGGACAGTTGGCCTCATACAGCCAATATATAAAAAAGGAGATAAGAGGGAATGCCAGGAATTATAGGCCAATTACATTGCTAAGTAATATACAAAATTCTTTCTGGTATAATCTACAATAGATTATTAGAATACTCCGAAAATATAATTGGTGATTATCAAAATGGATTCAGACCAAATAGAGGCACTACAGTTAACATATTCATACTAAGAACGATACAAGAAAAAAGCTTATGAATACGACATGGACCTATATAATATGTATATAGACTTTAAACAATCTTTTGATAGTGTGAAAAGAGACAGAATGCTGGAAGACCTTATAATCTAGGTATACCTAAGCAATACATCAGCTTCATAAAAAATGACGTTGCAGGGTTCAAAAGCCGCAGTCAGAGTAGATTGAGAACTGACTCCCCTGTTTAACATCAACATGGGAGTAAGACAGGGAGATGCCCTATCAACCATGCTATTCAACCAAGTTCTTGAGGCAGTCATCAGAAAAACCAATATAACGGCCATATCAACACCAAATCAGTACAAATTACTGCATATGCAGACGATGTAGCCATCATTAGTAGAATAAGCCACGACTAATGGAAGTGTTTAAACAAATTGATCCTGAAGCAAGAAAAAGAGGTCTCAAAATAAACGAAAGCAAAAACGAAGTATATGACAGTCAAAAGAATAACTGACAATGAAAATAATATCACAATAGACAACTATACTATCGAACGAGTGGATGCCTTTACATATCTCGGCACAGAAATCAATCAGAAAAACTCCGTAAGTAGCCAAATTAATGCACGTATTTCCAGCGGGAATCGTACATACTATGCTAATAAAAGATTGATGACATCGAAATTATTAGACAAAAGAACCAAAATGACTATCTACAGAACACTGATTAGACCCGTAGTAACATATGGATGTGAAACTTGGGTAATGGCGAAAAAAGATGAAGCCCAACTCAGGACATTCGAGAGAAAAATACTGAGGAAAGTATAAGGTCCGGTACAAGAAGAAGATGGCACATGGAGAAATCAGGAGAAACGACGAGGGTTAATGAGTTAAATGAAGATTATGACATTGTTAAGATTTGTGAAAAGTCAAAGACTGTCATGGCTGGGACATGTGCAGAGACAAAACGATGCAAAAACAACAAAGAAAATGTTACAATGGAAGCCCATAGAAAGGCGAAAAAAAGGAAGGCCCAGAACGAGATGGTTGGATGACGTGGAAGACGACCTGAAAACAATCAACATAAGACAATGGAGAAGAAGGGCACAAGAGAGATCTGAATGAAAGGACATAGCCAGACAGGCAAAGACCCGTCCAGGGTTATGATGCCAAAAGAAGAAGAAGAAGAAGAAGGTGCTGCAAATTAGTATCAGTTATTCATTCTAATGTAAAAAGTTTTTTATTATTATTTTTTTATTTTCTTTAAGTATTTTTAACTTTTAAAGCAACATTTCCACAAATTTTATTATAGTAAATAAAAAATTATACATTTACATAGTTATTTATTATTTTAATAGAAAACAAATAAACATGAACAGTGCACTGGTAGCATATACAATATATTTTAAATTTAATTTGAAACAAAAAAAAATTATATTCTACATAAACAAACAAAATTTAACCAAAAATTAATACTAATTTTAAAAAACTAACCGGCACCGTCTGTACATCAACATATTTTATTGGAGACGAACGTTTTTCTCGTATTTGTCAATTTTACAAGAATAATATAAGTATTACTCATCTGTTGCTGCCAGCGGCAAAATTCGTTTCGATCGTTCATTCATAATTTTTCACAATTCTCTGGGAAAAAATTACCTGCTAAATAAATATACAACCAAACGATAATAATAAATCCGAGAACCCTAAAAACCGGTCTGTAAGGTTGAATGTCGGTCGGTGAACTATACTAAAACGGATCGATATGTATGTATCTATGTTTCAAATAAATATATATATTTTGGCAACATCTCGTGATACTGTATTGACGCAAGACACAGTGATTTGACCTATAGGGAGTTAAAATGTCTGTTGAGTGTAAAAAAATAAATATATAAAAAAATCGATATATTAAAAAACTGACAACAATGTCAAGCCTAAAAAGATACACTAAACGAATATACATGACTTATAATTTGAATATGATAGTATTTCTGGGTGATGCTAAATTACTGCAACGTGAAAAGAGTTCGAAATGATGGTGGGATGTATATATATATATATATATATATATATATATATATATATATATATATATATATATAGAAAGACCTGAGAGAGACCTACGTCCAACGTGTACGGGTTGATGACGATTATGACACAAAGTGCGTCGGAACGTTTTAGAGCGAAGGATTATATTTGTATATAGACTATGAGTGTTCTTTTTGATTGACATACGCTTTGATTAGCATCCAGTTAAGTATCCAAGAATTCTTCCTTTATATTCCTACTTTCTTTCACAGGCATCACATTATACGATGGTTGGTATTTATATTATGGTCTAGGCAACAGTAAGTATTGACAACTAAAATCTGATACTTGCACTGGAAATTTTAACATTCTTAATGATAAGCGCACTCAGAACGTTTTGATGTATGAGCAATATTTGTGTTAACGGTGGCTTGAAAAATTTGTCTCAACCCAAAAATGGAATTAAACCGTGACACTTCCGTGCGATATTTATGCAAAATCGATCTATCAGAAACAATCGACGCTGTGCGTGAACTGATAAAGCAAGATCATTATATGACATACCGTCAAATTGACACATCTCTGGGCATTAGTATGACAAGCATCAATAATATAATGCATGATAATTGGGCTGTAAAAATGATTCGTATAAATGGGATAGCGGTGCGTCAACTGCTGTGTATAATATCTACACAGGTGACGAAATATGTATCTGTGCATATGAGCCCTAAGTAAAGCAGCAAAAGACCATATGAGTGTTTCAGGATGAACTAAATGCAACAAAAGTTGTTCGTGGAAAAATCACAGCGAAACAAATAGTCGCTGGTTTCTTTGGTATAAATGGTCATGTAGCTACGGTGTCGTCACAAGAACGTAAGACGGTCAATTCTGAACGGTATACAACCATTTGTTTGCCAGAAGTTTTCAGTGAAATTTGGAAAAAGAATAAGAACAGATGCCGTCCTGATTTTGGTACCCAAAGACTTCATTTTATTCCCCCACGTCAAAAATAAATTACGTGGTCAACGATTTTCGACACCTGAAGAAGCGGTTGAAGCGTTCAAAACCCATGTTTTGGACATACCTCAATCTGAGTGGAAAAAGGTTTTCAAAAATTGGTTCAAACAAATGCCAAAGTGTATTAATTTTCATGGAGAATATTTTGAAAAGCAATAAAGCCATTTCCGACCATAAATTCTTGGTTTTCCCATTGTTAGGCCAGAAATATAAATAGCAACCTCTCGTACCAGCTTAAAACTGTTTAAAATCTGTTTAAAAATAAATAATACAAAAATAGAAAAGTCAATAACATATCGGTATGCAAATATGTACATGTGTTATAAACGTTAACTGAGGTTAAAAAATATACTCTGTATGTTAATATATTTTATTATAGAATTTACAAAATTAGTTTTAATTCTTTAGGAGTACAAGGTATTAAATTTTAATGCTTTTGATTTTTTTTTCAGAATTATTTCCTACCATAAAGAGACCAAAGGACTACAGTTTAAAACATTTATTTAACCAGATAATGATGCCACTTCGTTGTTAAAGTGTAATAAATACACAAAAATAAAAGCCATATATTTTATTTGATTTTCTAAATATATCATCCCCACAAACGATTTTATATTATTTATTGATTAAAAAATATTGACCATATATAAAATAAGAATATATAAAATTGACCATGTACTAATTGATAGTCGACATTTCTCGGACGTACTAGTAAGAGCATGTAGAGGTGCTAATATAGACTCTGACCACTACTTTGTAAGGGCCGTATATCAAACGCTAAGAAAGGCCAGAGCACAAAATCTACGAAATATAATACTGATGTGCTAAAATTTGGAAGAAACTAGAGATAACTACAGGCAAAAATAACAAAGCCCCTGGTTTGGACAATCTTTCTGCCGAACTCTTTAAAAATTGGTGGAGACACCCTTTGTAAATACATGCATAAATTAGTAACCGAAATCTGGCAACGGAAGGAAACGCCCGCAGACTGGAAATGAAAAAGGGGATACAAAAAGTATCCATCTCTCTTCACAAAAAGGGAGATATGATGGTGTGTGATAATTATAGAGGCATCACCCTACTTAACGTGGCATATAAAGTATTGTCCAACGTATTGTACAGAAAATTGATCTCCTATGCTGAACAAATAGTTGGAACTACCAGTGCGGTTTCCGATCCAAAAAATCAACAACGGATCAAATCTTCACAGGCAGATTCTTGAGAAAACGCTTGAGTTCGGAGTTGAGACTCACCACATATTCGTGGATTTCAAAGCCGCATACGACTCAGTCAAGAAACAAAACTTCTACATGCTATGGTGGAATTTCAAATGCCGCTTCATCTTGTTCAACTAACGGAACTTACTCACAGGCGTAGAGAGTGTAGTCAGAATCCAAAACGACTTTTCAAGACCCTTTCATTGTAAAAATGGGACTGAGACAGGAATATGGACTGTCGTGTCTCTTATTTAACCTTGCGCTAGACAAAGTAATTCGAGAGTGCCATATTAATATGAATGGATATCATCTTTATGGAAGGTGTGGACAACTTCGTTTACCTGGGCTCGCTGCTGACCAAAGACAACAATGTCAGCAAAGAAATTAAAAGAAGAATAGTGCTTGCCAATAAGTGCTATTATGACTTGAGGAAACAGATGGCCCTAAAACTACCCAGAAAACCTAAAGTGACTATATATAAAACACTAATAAGGCCAGTGTTAACATACGGGTCAGAAACGTGGTCACTTATACAGAACGACCAAGAACTGCTTAAACGTTTCGAGAGAAAAATTCTAAGGAAAATATATGGAGGAGTCCAAGAACACGGTTTGTGGCGTAGGCGCTACAACTGAGTTATATAGAAGTTTTGGGGAACGTAACGTTGTAAAATGTATTAAATTAGCACGCCTTCGATGGATAGGACAAGTAAAAATTTTTGACCGAAGAGGACCAGTGGGAAGACGAGTCAGAGGAAGACCAAAACTTAGGTATCAAGATAACATAGAGGATGATCTAGAATCATTCGGAATTAAAGCATGGAGAAGAGTTGCCAGAGAGAGGGGCGAATAGATTATTGTTCTGAAGAAGGCTTTGGCTCATAACGAGCTGTAATGCCACTGATGATGATGATGATGATGATTGATTAAAAAAATATTTATCGCGAAATTACAACATCTAAAGGTGTAAGATTTTTTTCAAAAAATTGTATACTAAAAAGAGCTTTAAGTCGAAACATGAAATAAAGCATCTCTGTGATTATATTAATATAGTACAATTTGCATTTTTGGTCACAAAACCATTCTTATACCTTAAAAGGCATAAAAAGTTACTAGTAAGTACAGTTTATGTTCAACTTCTTTAGTTTTTACCAAATTATTTTGAATCTAAAAGAATCACAAACATTCGATACAAGTTTTTTTACAGTTGAAGAAAGTGCTAACAAGTTGTGATATGAAAATTCCAGTTCGACGCTATGCCTTTAGTATTCGCTTATACGGTATAAGATATTAGGACTTTAATGATTGCCCTATTTATTAAACCGAAAGCTTATGAAACGGGAATAAGTAAGACAGTTAGTAATCTGTAGCTCTCTACAAAACGAATTACAGAAATCTGTTTCAGTGTCAAGACTATAATTTCACCACTGACAATCAATCTGTACTCAAAGCACATTATTTATCTAAAAAATAATCATGAAGGCATCTCAATAAACGGAGTCAATAACCTGCGGTAATCAGATGATACAATAGTATTTTCCAATATCATAGAAGAGCTGCAAAACTTCTTCTTAAGGTGCCTTCTCCATTACTGAAGGTTGGCTATAACTGCAAAATTGCTCTCTATCTTGAGCTGTTCTTAGTATGGAATGTGTGTCAATGCCTGTCCAGTCTCTTACATTCTTCAACCAGGAGCATTTTCCTGGACCTCTTCTTCCTTTCACTTTCCCTTCCATTATATGTCGTAGGAAGTTGTGTTTTTCTCCTCTGTAAATATATCCTAGATAACTCGTTTTTCTGTTTTTTTTTTTACAATATTTAGGAGTTCTCTCTCAGTACCCATTCTTCTTAGCACCTCGTTATTTGTCACGTGCTCTGTCCAAGAGATCTTCAGCATCCTTCGAAAAACCCACATATCAAAGGCTTCCATACTCCTCATACTTGTATGAGTTTATTAGGATTTTTTAATTCGTTGACATGCGGACCTAGCATATTCTATACGAGCACGTATTTCGACCTCGTGGTCAAGGTCGTTTGTAATCCAGCAACCAAGATACTATAATCTTTGTACTTTTTCTATATGTTTGTTATAAATACAAATATTAATGTCAACATTTGGTGCACGTGTAACAGCCATTACTTTTGTTTTATTTGTGTTTATATTTTTTAGTCCCAAGCTATCTCCCTCTATGGTTATGACATTCAAAAGTCATGATTGCGTTTTAATTAGGTTTTCGTTTGTTTTTTTTACTTTTAGTGTTTTTTACTTGGCTATTTTATTTTTTTATTTATTTACAGACGAGGATAGAAAGTTTTATACAAAAATCTGAAAGGCGGCTATTTACAAATTTCCTAGACAAGTTTTCTGTTGGATGGACCGCTGGCACGGTTTGACGATGGAAGACATTCGTACAATAGAAGATAAAACAAAAGAAGAACTAGAAGCTCTCCGTCAAAAAGGTGAAGTACGCGGTATGAAGGCCGATACCAAATAAATAGCCAAGTAAAAAAGAGTCAAAGTAAAAAAAATCAAAAGTCGTTGTAAATCTTCAGCACTGTAAGCAATAACGACGGTGTCGTCTGCGTATCTCAAGTTGGTTACGTATTCTACGTTGATTTTTATTCCTTCTTCAGTATTTTCGAGGGCCTTTTGAAATATCTTTTCGGAATATATATTAAATAACAGTGGAGAAAGTAGACAGCCCTGACGAACTCCTCTGTTTATTAGCAATTCTGCTGTCAAGACAATTGTCTATTTTGATCGACGCCATTTGATCCCGATATAGTTTTTTCATAAGTGCTACAGTGTTATGGTCTATACCATGTTGTGTAAGTATTTCCTATGAGTTCGGTGCTTGTTTTACCACGATCAAACGCGCTTTTTCGTAGTCGATAAAACAGAGAAACACGTCTTTTGCGCTGATCTCGGCATTGTTTGTAGTAATATCTGGGGGCCAAATAATGCCTCCCTTGTACCAAGCCCCTTACGAAAATCCAAATTGACTGTCGCTCAGGTTTCTTTCGCATTCTCTGTATATTCGGTTGATGTACAATTTTCGAGTAAAAATTTTCAGAAAATGGCTCATCAGGCTAATTAATCTAAACTGTGAACATTTCTATTGGCTTTATTGTTTCTTGGGTATAGGTATAAATGTCGATCTAAGCCAATCTTCTGGGAAGATTCTAGTGGTATATATTTTGTTAAATAATATTGTTAACATCTGAAGATTTTCTTCATTTATAAGCTGCAAAACTGAATGAACAAAATAACGGAAACAAGTAGAACATATGGATTGGATACAAAAACCAGCAAAACCAAGCTAATGATCATCAGAAAGGAAAACATGGAGCAAATATGTACGTGAACCAAATGAGAATTGAACGTGTTTCATAGTACAACTACTTGGGAACTATAATCAATGAGTCGTGGGACAACACTCAAGAGATTAAATGTCGCATCTGAAAGGCAAAAAGTGCATTCTTGACTATGAGCTCTGTGTTCAAGACCCAGCATCTCGCCCTAGAAACAAAAATAAGGCTCCCTAAATGTTACGTGTACTCAGTGCTTCTGTACGGAGTAGAACCGTGGACATTGAGGCGGAAACTCTATCAAAACTTCAGGCTTTTAAGATATCCTTATACAGAAGGATCTTGAAGATACCACGAAACAATGTCACCAATGAAGAAGTACTACCGAGGATGAACACAGCCACGGACTTGGTTAACATCGTGAAGGGTCATAAGCTGCAGTATTTGGGACATTTAATGAGAAATCAAGGCAGATATGAGCTACTCCAATACATTTTGCAAGGTAAAATTGAAGGAAAAAGGGACACAGGACGAAGAAGAATATCCTGGCTTGCTAACCTGAGAGCATGGTATAGAAAAACCTCAACACAGCTATTCGTATAGCAACCAACAAAGTCATCATATAATTTAGATACAAACTTTATATTAGATATATACAAACTTCTAAATAGAGCTAAACTAAAAATTGCAGAAAAGCTTGCATATTCATCACAGTTTTTTCAACCTAATGCTTCAGATAACATCAGATATTTACCTTCACTTATATTAGTAGCATTTCCAATAAAATATCTAAACTTTTTTACTTCGTACAATTGATAACATCAAAATTTCCTTTAAATCACATAACACTTTAGGTTACCTTCTTAATCAATACCAAAGATAGGATGAATACACTTGATAAAGTGGTATTTACAAATTAAAATGTGTGATTGTGATGCCTTTATGTAGGTAGAACTATCAGAAAGTTATCCACTAGAGTCATCTGAACATTTTGAAAAAACCAAATTCTTCAAGTTTTGGTCAACACTTAGTATCCAGCAACCACAATTTTAAATCAATTCTGGTTCATCCATTCGTACATGACATTAGTAGAAGAAAAATATCTTGAATTGAGAGTTTATTGGAAGATTTGGAGATTACATAGGGAAAACAAATGAAAACTCTATCACGTTCTTAATACACATAATTTATTTAACATTGTTGTAACTAAATTTAATCTTATATTTAAACATCTTTATTAACATGCTTCTCACCCTCGTATAGAGACCCAGACTCGATCGTGTTTAGACTTCATATGCCACATGAGCTTTTCATATGAATTTTAAATGTTCTTTCCTCATTGACTGTAGTGATCCAATCTGATACCTAACTTGGGATTGATAAATTTGTCTTTCTCAATTTGTGATTTTAACTTTTCGTAATTTAATCTGATACTTTAGATTTTTCCTTTTTGAGCAGTACTGATTAGCGCTTGGAGGCGCACATTTTATTGTAGTTCAACCATCCACTGTCTATTATAATTGTGTTAGTTCTTTTCTTTACATGTACATGTACTTATGTCAACTTCAATTGCTCTTCAAACTTAAACTCTCTAATTATTTTTAGTGACAGGTTTGCGTGTGAGATTTGATAATTCAAGTCTAAGCATAAAAATAATAACGATATTATAATGTTTATATATTAATCAGCAGTTGAACCGTTCTACTTAGTGGAGTTGTCAGTTGGACCTCTATGGTCGAATACTTACGTTGTCATAGAATTTTGATAAGGTGTCTAGAGATCACATAACACTGCCCTTTACACAGCGCAGTGTCATTTGTACACTGTTTCATCCTCAATAGTTTGCCGCACATAGACCAGGAGCACATTTCTGGCTCCGGATCTTTCATGTAGCGCTAACATGTAGGTTTCTCCTTTTTAAAAAATTTTAAAGTTGTGTTGGTCTTTGTGCTTGTATTGTATGGTTAAGTGTCCAGATATTTCTACATGTAATGACATTCACTGCTCATGTGGGGATAGAGCCACAATCTGACGAAGTAAGTCTATAAAAACGTTTTATCACATAAAAAACTATTTTTCAACCAGAAACTTGGAGTTTTGTTAGGTGGAAGTGGAAGTAGGAAGTGAAATAGATTTTTTCACTTTTTTTATAAAAAGAACGTTACGTGGCTGTTATTTACAGATGGCCCCTATTGAGGAAATGATTTATTGCATCTCGAATCGAACTCGTGGCAAGATTTAATTAATTACTGTGTTCGATATTTAGCCATCGTACCCACCATCACAATTACGTACATTTTTAAGTCAAGTTAGGCAGACACCGTTTTTTCTAGGAAAAGAATCGATTTGAAAATTTTCGTCTTTTCAATTGCTGTGTGGGAGTTCTGATAAATGAGTGTGTGTCATGAAGTGAAATTAATATTGTTTTCTCAATAGTTCGGCTTGATGAGTGTCACCAGAATGTATAATCAACTTATGTTTGTTCATTGTCTAAATTGTGATCGCAGGTTTGCGAGAAACATGTATCTTTTAGTTTTTGAACTTATGTGGTATATTCGCAAATCGCAACAATTTGTCATTTTTCAACAAAGAATGGGTTTTGACCTAATGAGGGAATACGTTGATGCGCATTTAGTTTATGGCAGAAATGATGGTTGTTAATGATCTCATTCAACATTTACAGCTTCTGTTCATCAACAGATTAAGAGGGAAACTCAGGTTCTCAGTGGTCACCTAAAAAAATTAATGATACAGGGTGCAACATGCATGATATAACGCAGTCAGACTGAAGATGGTTTAGTCTTGATGAAAGTTGAGGTAAAATTCCAGATAATTTAGCGTTGTCGACAGACTATCTTGCAGAAATCCCACAATTTCAAAATCTTTCTTATGAAAATTATCTAACACAACGCGAAAATGTATTATCTCTTGTCCTTCTTTTAACGCATAAGGTACCAAGCATCTGTTATTAAAGAGATTTATTCTATGCTCGTAAAGGAAATTCGCTTAGGACAGGTTACAAATATCTAGAGAAAATACACAAAAATAAGAATTTTTCAGAGTAGATTCTCATTTTAATGTGTGTACGCAGTAGCTACAAAGACAGAAATGCGGAATTTTAAGATACATAAGTGCACTTACTATTCGCTACCTTGGTGAGACCATCGTCCACTCTGTTAAAGAATTTTAAGCCATCATGCGATAAAGTTTACCCATAAACGTTCTGCAATAGGAGTGAAGTTGACGATTATTATACTTGGAAAAACCTTGTAGATAATTTCCTGCGCATTTTAAATAAGTGTGATTTACTGACAATTGTAGTACAAGCTGGTTTACCTGATATTGTTAGACTGAAGTTCGTTAGCAGGAAGGGTATTGAATATACTTCTTGGATTATAACTGCGAGAAGACCCAGTATTGGAGAGAGGAGCTGGTCCAAGTTTGCCTCTGACCGCTTCACGCCAGGATCAGAAAGAGTTATAAATCGGTAAGGATATTTAGCAATATCCTTGCCCATTAATTTGTACTTGGATGATTACATTAAAGCAAGTCAATTGTTATTTACCGTTCCGATACAAAATCGTGCTATCAACTTCTTAAGTTATAGGAGTAGCCAATATGTGCTTGCAACGAATTTTAGAAATAAACTTTACTAGCTAGAGAGATTTTAAGTTTAATTGTTTGCATAGTTTTCTTTTGTAATAAGATTCGGTGTTCTTATGAGAAAGAAGGGCTAAATTTAATTGCATTAGTGGGACTGAGTGGTCCACCACATCACGCAACTTTTGTAACAATTTACCCTTTGAGTACACTGTTTTTTTCAAATAATTTATTAAAAATCCTATATAAGTGGGTATTATTTGTATATACATGGTTATACAGCCGCTAGTACAGGAATATCGTCAGTTTTCTTGTGGTACATTGTATTTTTGTGTGTTAGTTTTGTATCGCTCCATCGTAACTTAAATTCTTTCAGTTTTTTAAAAAATTCTTTAATATAAAAGTTTGTTATTAATTTTGATTATTATTATTATTATATCTTATTTGATATTCAAAGTTAAAAGTTTCCCGTATCATATTTGACTTATGAAATGTCTCGATTTCATCATAGTGGGAAAAATTTCCGGGTAAGTTCATTTTAAATATAAATAAAAGAAACACTCAGACTTTCTTGTTGCTCACTGTTTAGACGTAGTTTCAAATTACCAAAAGCAATCTTTCTTCTGCTCTAATTCTTCGGTCTAGCCAATCATCGTTCCGCACATTGAACATAAGCCTCTTTCTAAGTGTCTCCATTTCACACCAACTTGTTTTGTACTCTTTTTTCTATCTGTACGCTACTTTGTAGCCACTTTTTTTCCGGGCAGTCCTTTTCAGAATAGGAGGTCTGCCTTGGGTCTTTTGTGTTGGTATGGTCTTCCAGGTTAAAACTTGATTGTGCCATTTGTTTAGATCGCTCCTAGCTACATGTCCTAGCAGATTCCATTATTCAACTTTAATGATTTTTGCACCACATCGGTGACTTTGGTTTTTCTGTCTTATCCATGTGTTTGTTTTTCTTGTCTTAAGTGATATACCTAGCATGCTCTTTCCATCGCGTGTTGAGTGACTCTAAGTATATTCATATTCTTTTTGTGATTGTCCATGTTTGTGCCGCATAAGTTAATATCGGAATAATGCATGCATCAAAAATTTAGATCTAAGATGTAATTGAATTTGTTGATTTTGAGTATATAGTTCAGTTTTACGAATGTGCCAAGCTAACTTTCTTCTTCTTTTATTTCTTCAGTTTGAATTTCCTATTTAGTATTATTTTTGTCCTAAGTATATACATTTCTTCAACTTTTTCTATAACTTTGATCGTTTATTTATTGTCACGGTGGTCTTCGGAGTGCATGACTTTTTGTTTGTTTAAATTTCATTTTCAGTCTATTTTAGAAGATTCGGTATGTAGTTCTTAAAGCATGGTTTGCATTTCTTGTAGGTCAGTTAGCTATCAGGATTATGTCATCTGCAAATCGTAGATTACTGAGGTAGCGGCCATTGATGTTTATTCCTTATATTTCCAATTTAGGTTTTTATAAACGTTCCTCCAATACTAAGGTGAACAGTTTGGGTGATAAAGTATCTCCTGTTTGACTCCCTGTTTAATGGTACAGGGTTCGTGTGTTCATTTTCATTTAGGTAGTATGTAGCTGTAGCTTGGTTCATAGGTTTCTTTTATTAAAGTTAATATATCTGCTGTTCTATTCTACAATTTTGCATTGCGTTTATTACGGCCGTGTGTTCTATGGTATCGAAAGCTTTTTCGTAGTCTACAAATGCTAGGAAAACTGGAAACTTGTATTCGTTACATTTTTCTATAAATATTTTTGTGGTTAACAGGTGATTGGAAGTTGAATAGCCTTTTCTAAAACCTGCTGTTCATATGGTTGGTATTCGTCTAATTTCCTGTTAGTAGTTTATGACTTTGGTGAGTATTTTAAACAGGTGTGACAGTAGGCTGATGGGTCTGCAGTTTTCCAATTTTGACTATCACCTTTCTTGTGTAGATAAGATTACTTTAGAGTTGTTCCAGCTCTTAGGGACTTTGCACCTTGATGTATAAACAATGTCTCCAAGTTAGTTTACAATTGCAATTAGTTCCATACTCCTTCTAATATCTATCTGTGGTATACTATTTCTCCTGCAGCTTTATTTTCTTCATATTTTCCAATGCTGCAGTTACCTCTGAAATTGTTACTTTTGGCCATTATTTCTGATTCAACTTTTTTTTATTAATTTACGTGCTGGTTCATTCCATCATCTTGTTGATGTGTGTCTGTAAGTTTTTGTGTAAAATTCTTCTATTCGTGTCAGTATGTTTTCTCTAGTAGTGATTTCATTTTCGTCTTTTCCATTAATGATCTCATCTGACGTTAGTCTAGTGTCGGTCTGAGGCATTTCATACTCTTATTTTTTCAATAGTTGTTGTTATTAATTTTTCGTTTGCTTTTCTTTTTTGTTGTACTGATTCCTTTTCTAATCTGTTCTCTATATTCGTCGGTTCCTGTTGTGTTAGATTTATTTAAGATCTTCCTTCTTTCTATTTGTTGTATATTTCTTTCTCTATTTATTGTATGTGTTGTTTTTGGTTTTTTTTTTAGTTGCAGAGGCTTTTATTACATGTTTCGGTAATAAGGTTATTCAAATCATCAATATCATTGGAGTTTATCTATGATCCGCAACTTGATTTAATGCATGCACTATCGTTTTTATTAAATTGACTATTTTTAGATTTCTTCAGATGTCATTTGTATCTTTTTTCAATGTATTCTTTTTCTTTCTAGTTTTTTGTTTTGAATTTTAGTTTTGTTCTTATTAGTCTATGATCGCTTCCTAGGTCAAAGTGATTTAATACTGATAGTTTTCTACTAGGTTTCTATTCTTCGTTACAGATATATAACTATTTCATTTTCTTTATCTTTTTATCGGGGCTCATCCATGGTCCATTTTCATGCTTGGTTTTTTATTGAAAAAGGAGTTCATTGAGTACATTGTTATGTTCATTCATGAAATTGAGAAGCATTTCTCCTCTATCGTTTCTTTTCCCGTAGCCATAGTTTACATAGCATAGCAATTACGGAATGAAAATCCCACAAATACTTTCAAATGTGAATGTAAATTGTTCTGGTTCTAATGTATTCTTCATTTGTTGAATATGAACTGTTTGTTTTTATTTTAAAGTACCTATTTATAAAAAACTGTATGTGGTATAAATTATATTTTAGTTCTCTATTTATTATCTCTCTATTCTTTATAACAATTTTATTTATTGGATTTTACTTTGCATCAGAGAAGCAAATAAACTTTTATATGTACAATTCTTAAATAAAATCTGTAAGCGACTTCCCAATATTTTATTTTGGAGATATCTACGTAAAATAGCGTTAGGTGATCTCAGATAAATTAGACTAGATAGTAGAGAACAGCACCCACCCTGAAAAAGAATTACTGGATGACACTTAAAACCGATGACGGTAAATTGCCAATCAACTTAGGAACTGCTGCAAATAAACCTTAAGTCAACAGACACCGCGTCCTGCAAGTTGATGGTGAAGACAAATACGTATACAAAAAAATAGCGTGAAAAATTCAACAAATAGTAAATTAATATCTAAGAAAATATAATATTAAATATAATTTAAGGTTTAAATAAATGAGCAGTCGAAATATTATAGTTAGAAAGTAGACGCATGGGTTTCCACAATTTAATTTTCTTATTGCAAGTCTCCGTTATTAGTTAATGCTTCTCGGAGACCAAGTGCCACTTGTCTGTCTATATAATATCAAAATTCATCAAGTATTTTATCGTATCAAATTATAAAACCACCATTTTATATAAAAATCTCATTTAAACTGGATCAATATTCAACAACTACTTACCCCAAAATCTGTAAGTACCAAGGTATGCTTCTTTCCACAACTCACACTTAATACTCTAACTTTCAATTCAGATAAAGTTTGTACTAGCCTTGCGGGACTGCTTTGTGTCAATAGAGGGCCCAATCCCAGACAGCCAGAATTAGCTACACCCATTGTATAAACATTATTATTGCGAATAATAGCTGCGTGTTCAAAACCACAGCTGAGAGGATGAAAATCGGGTAGATTTTTTAGGGGAATTACTGGAGGCGGTACGTCGGGAGGCTGTACATTTTCTAAGAGAGATAATTCAAAACTAAAACAAATAAAATTATATACATAAAAGAAAATATCACTAAAAAGTTTACAAAACTTTTTTTCGTATTCTAATTTGTGTTTTGTAACTTACCCAATATTTTCAGTCTTCCAAATTAAATGTATAATAATAATGAGGAATGTATCAATTAAATCTTTCACCGTCACTATTGTCCTGTCTGGATTTTCAAAATCAATACATTCGATAGTTGTTTCCAGACTGGACGAATATTTTGTAGTTTGGAACAATCTACTGACTAGAGGAATGGCGCTCGGTTGACTAGGGTCTAGTTGGATTGCTAGACGACGTAATATAGCGACGGGAAAGTGTTCAATATTTGTCCTAAAAATAATTTAAGTATTAAATACACCACTAAAGGCTGGAATAAAACAGATATCTTTTAGAACGTTATTACTTATGAAATATCCTTCACGAATATTGCTGTATAGTTTTGCATTCGATCAAACCAACTCTGGAAACTGTTATTCTTTTAAATTTTTGTTTTAGTCTATTTGCGTTTTTAAAAGTATCTTCTGGCGACTGAAACCTATCACCACGCAGTCTATCCTTGATTTTAGGAAACTTACAAAATCGTTAAGTTACAGGTCAGGACTATAGGGGAGTTCCGACCTGTGTCTTAACGACACACGACAATGGTTTAATTGGACGTTTTGGGTATTATTGGATGTTTAAGGTATTATTAAACTAGTATGTTAAATAATGGGTTACCTTAGTTACCCCAAACTTTTTCCAGTGCAAGGTTAAACAATATGACAACATTGATTCCATTCTGTCTCACTATAATTTTAATCCATCCACCTACTCTCACAACACTTTGGGTATCTATTAGTGTCATCCTAATCAAACTCATTAGTGTACTTGGTACACCGAGTTGCCTCCACACCTCCACGAGTTTTCCTATCTTGAGTGTGTCATATGCCAATCTAAAGTATTCACAATCTTCTGTTAATTTGAATTAATGTTTATATGGGATTAAGCTGCAATTGATTGTAATGAAACTTACATTTTATAATAATTGTTTCTTTTTTAAGTATTGGCAAACACAGCTTGCTACGTTCTGCTGATAGGTTCGCAACCCATTTTTCTTAATTAAGTAAGTAAGATCAGAGCTGCTTCTTTGATTTTTCTCGTTTTCATGTCTGTTCCTTTCATGACAATTGATGCATTATTCTCTGTGTTTGTCGTTCCATAGATATTTGCAAATCTGTGATTTGCCGAAGTCCCTGTTTTTGATGTACGTTTCATGCTAGTTGATCCTGACACTTAGTGGTCTTGCAATTAACTCTGAATGCTCAGTTTTTAATTATGTAAATCGCCAGTTTTTTAATATTATCACTAAAACTGACCATAACTTTAAAAGCGTCCTTATGTTCTTTATGTGCTACTCTGCGACAGCAATCATCATAGCTATTCTGATCTTAGATGGGACTGCTCTAGTTCAATTGATGTTCATCCGTACCATTCCCTCAAGTTATGCAGCCATGGGATCTTCTTATGCTTCCCTTGGCCTGGATCTTCCCTTTTATAATCAATTAAAGCACATATCCTCTCCACTCATAATACGTCACATATATTGCAGCTTTCTTGTTTTGATCATTTCCATTATTTTTATTCCTTTGTTAATTTTTCTTGAAGACTTGTTTGTGTGCTACGGATCCACGTCTCCATTCTGTAGAGAGAGAGTCAAGAAAATGTAACAACTTGCTAGTTTTTCTCTTCAATTCCAGTTTCAGGTCTCTTGTACAAAGTAACATATGTACATGTACTTTCTGATTTTATTGAAATTTCTTCGTCTTTCTATTCGAATTTTGACTTCTTTGGGTAATGGTTTGTATGATTTATTATTGTACCAAGATAATTGTGTTTTTCTACTAATTATAGAGACTTGCCGGTAATTATCAAAGCTTCTTGAATTACACTAAAACCTTAAATTAACTCGATGGAAAATATAAGAACAATTCAAATTCAAAAGAATATAAAGGTTGCTCTATTATAAAACATCATCTTTAATTCGCACCAATTCTATGAGACACTCTATACATATTAAAATAAATTTTAAAACGTAAAACTATACTGTATCTATTAGTTTAGCATAAAACTGTTTCTCTATTTCATAAGTGAAATCAGAGTTGATCGCTCTGTATATATAAACCCAACAGTAGAAACAATAAAAAATACGTACATAACGCTATATTGAGATACTCACCTAACATACTGGAAAATATATTGCGAACACTGTCCAAAAATAAGTAAACTTTGTGTAAGACAAGGTTCAGAAAGAGCATACAAAAAGTCTCTTTCAGAAGGTTTTGGAGCTCTAGCGCTTTGTAAAATTTGCCCTAAAGCAGTAACAACTTCAGGCTGCAAACCTCTCGATTTCGCTAATAGTGCTACGACATTCCAGTGACCAGCTTGACAGGCTACGTTTACAGCTAAAATCTGATCGTAATATTCTTCGAAGGACAAAAAATTCCTAAAATGAAATAAAAGATAATATATAGCAATGGTATATATACTAATGGTAAACAATGGTCTAAAACAGGTATGGTGTCTATCACCGACCATATTTAAGATATACTTGGAACATACCTTAAAACTGGAAGTATAAAAATATGGAAGTATAAAAAAATTCCATAAACAGAAAACCACATAATATATTATATACTATCCGTTGCGAATGATCAATTGGTATTAGCACGAAAAAATACGACTTAGAATATATGACACGCAAATTAGTTAAAGACTACAAAAAGTGGAACCTAAAGGTAAATATGCACAAAGCTGAATATATATGTGTAAGAGGAGTAAATGAAGATATGATTCTTAATATTGCAGAACGTATAGCATATAACCTGGGAATTGACAGATCATTAAACCCTGGGCAAAGCAATAAAAGACAAAAATATTCAAGGATAAAAAGCTATAAAAATGATAAATAAATGGAGTTCTGTGGGATCAAAATATCTCCAAAGAAAACAAAAGAAGGATATACCAGACAACACCACTAAAAAGTATTATCACGTATGGTTCCGAAGTTTGGCCACTAAAAATCAAAACAGACAAAATACTTCTAGTCACGGAAATGGACATCTGGAGAAGGTCACCTGGAAGATCATGTCGAGAAAGATTTACAAATGAGTAATCCGTAGGTTTATGAACGTTTTACACCCAATGATAGACTACATAAAACACAAACAACTGAAGTGGTAGATTGGAAGATCGATTGCCAAAGCAGATACCAGACTGGACAGCATAGAGAACTTAACTTAACTTAACGATATAAACTAAATTAGCCGAACTTTTTTATAAAATATATTTTTTTATATAATAGAAACTTGGTTTCTTTATACATGCGATACATTTCTAGCGAATTTAATTTTTGACGCTGTTATCATTAAGTCAGTCGTTAATTTCCTTATATTTATTAGGCACAACTTTATATTTATGTACACTTTTTTCTGAAACTTTCAGGCATTTGGATGTTAACTGAAATGTTTTTGTTATTAAGAACATCTGTAACATTTACCTCATTTGATGAATACATTTTAATGACCAACTTAACTCAACAGAGTTTTCATTCGGCAAATAATTTAAAAAATGGTAGGCATTTTGAATTAACCTTTGTGCAGTTTCATTACCTTGTAATTTGACAGCATCCTTACTCATATAAAAATATTAACTTTTAATGAACATTGTATCATATTTGTTAAAGAAAAACTTACCAACGCATTAGCTGATGGAACAAATGGAAAACTTTGAATATCCATAATAATAAAATTCAAAATAGGACTAACTAATTAACTAAATAGAACTAACAAAAGAATTAAACAAAAATAATAAAACAATAAAAGTATATTAAAAGAAATAAACAATGCGAATAATACAAATATTTCCTTCTTCTTAACATGCCATACACCAAAGTGCGTAGGCGACTATCTCATTACTAGAATTCTGTTCTTGGCGGCGTGACACAGCTCACCTGTATTGTGTATTCCTGTCCATTCTTTAATATTCCTTAACCAGAACAATTGTTTGCGGCCTCTCCTACCTTCGATCTTCCCTTGTAGGATTAACTGTGGTATTTCATATTTTGCTCTCTAAATATGTGCCAAGGTAACCAATCTTGCGTTTTTTAATTAATTCAAAAAGTTCTCTTCACGCCGGCTCTATTAAGGACGTCATCGTTTCGAACTCTATCCACCAAGGTATGCGCATCATTCTTCTCAATGACCACATATTATATTCTAAGAAGAAATTCTAAGAAGTTTTATTTGAATAAAATGCATTATATTCTTAATAACGAAAATAAGGAAGTCTGGGTTAATATTTTCAGACCCTAGAGCCTTCCCTGGGCCCAGACCTTAACCCCATTTTCAATGGGATTAAGGTCTGGGCCCAGGGAAGGCCACGTAAAAAACATTAACATGAGTTTCTTCAAGATCTGGGCCCAGGAAGGCTACGTAAAAACATTAACATGAGTTGAAGAAAACTCATGTTAATGTTTTTACGTGGCCTTCCCTGGGCCCGGACCTTAACCCCATTGAAAATGTGTGGGCAGACTTGATAAAAAAATTAAATGAAAGAAATCTTAGGCCACGGAATACAATTGAACTATGGGAAGCAATTGGGCAGCATGCGAGAAGCTTGTTGAATATAACATGAGGTGATTGGTGCTATCTATGAACAGAAGAGGTTATATTGACAATATTGCAAGGTTATATTGACAATAATGGGGCTTCCACCAAATATTTAATTGTGTTACTGTTTATCATTATTTAATATAAATTAGATTAGAAATGGATAATATTAACACAGACTTCCTTATTTTCGTTATTAAGAATATAATGCATTTTATTCAAATAAAACTTCTTCTTAGAATTTCCCTTGTATTATATTTTATAAGGTCCATTCGCTTAGCTCGGGCATATTTTGACAGATTCATAGTCGAAAACCTACAACACAAAAATTCCTACTTCTCAGTAAATAGCTCAAATATACTACTATTGCAGACTTCTTCCTTTGAAAAAAAAAAAAAGAATTATTCTAAATAGTGGAAGTGTATACTAAACCCATAAAATTCTCCCTGTATATTTAAAATATAATATTTGTGTTGGCACAGTTTAACATATTGTAGGAAATATTTGTATTATTCGCATTGTTTATTTCTTTTAATATACTTTTATTGTTTTATTATTTTTGTTTAATTCTTTTGTTAGTTCTATTTAGTTAATTAGTTGGTCCTATTTTGAATTTTATTATTATGGATATTCAAGGTTTTCCATTTGTTCCATCAGCTAATGCGTTGGTAAGTTTTTCTTTAACAAATATGATAAAATTTTCATTAAAAGTTAATATTTTTATATGAGTAAGGATGCTGTCAAATTACAAGGTAATGAAACTGCACAAGGGTTTATTCAAAATGCCTACCATTTTTTAAATTATTTGCCGAATGAAAACTCTGTCGAGTTAAGTTGGTCATTAAAATGTATTCATCAAATGAGGTAAATGTTACAGATATTCTTAATAACAAAAACATTTCAGTTAACATCCAAATGTCTGAAAGTTTCAGAAAAAAGTGTACCTAAATATAAAGTTGTGCCTAATAAATATAAGGAAATTAACGACTAATTTAAATGATAACAGCGTCAAAAATTAAATTCGCTTAGAAATGTATCGCATGTATAAAGAAACCAAGTTTCTATTATATATAAAAAATATATTTTATAAAAAAGTTCAGCTAATTTAGTTTATATCGTTAAGTTGCGCCAAATGTAGGCAACCAACTTAAACTTTTTCGTAGCATTTAGCTTGAGTTTATTGAGAATAGTTTCAATAAACGAGTAAATTTTAATATTATCCACCAATTTATTATTATTTTTAAAGTGATGATAGCAATGACGAAGCAATATTTTAAGTAATATATGATCACAAAACGTACTCAATATTATGGTATATAATCCACATAATAGTACGTTAGATAAAAAAGATAAAATCACGGGTCGTCCAAAGCTAGTTTCTGATAGGAATAATAAATAGAATATTAGTATAAGTTTGCAAAAAAGGTCGACAAAATACTCTCGTGAAATAAGCTATGAGCACGTGTGCTTGGTTGTATAGTAATTTCCAGCCATTTCTAGTCTGTCAAAAAGTAACTTTATTTATTTTTTACGCACAACAGGCCGTTAAGGCCTAGGGCATAACATAAATCCTAATATTAACTAATTACAATTATTTTAAACACAACTTTAACTTAAATAGTATATATAACATTCTTAACTACTCTATAGGACCTAGTGTACAATATTTCTCCATTCGCTTCTATTTTTCAGTCCCCCACCTTCACGTGTTTAAGGTCTTTCTCCGCTTTACTAATCCACTTCGTTCTAGGTCTACCTCTTCTTTTGGGGCCGATTAATTTTCTTATTATTACTAGTTTAGGCATTCTGTTTGCTGTCATTCTTTCCACATGTTCCAACCATATGATTCTTTGTGACCTGACAAACTTGGTAAGTTTGTTTCTTCATAACTCTTCTTAATTCCTTCTCGGTTTTTGCTAGGATCTTTAGATCGTCAGCAAATGCCAAGCACTGGTGCTCATTTTTCATGATCGTTTCTTCCACCTTCATGCTGCATTTTCTGATTACAGTTTCTAACACTAAGTTGAATAATGTAGTGGATAAAGGATCTCCCGGTCTCAAGCCTTTTGCAACCGTAAATTGATCTGATATGTGACCCTGCCAAGCAATTTCACACGTAGAGTTATTAAGTCTAATTTTAACTAGCCGGATCAGTTTCTTTGGTATACCCAAATGTTCCATTGCTCGATACATTTTGACTCTATCGACTCTATCATATGCTTGTCTAAAATCCACAAAAAAAACATGCAGGGAACTTTACCTTCATAACAAGTCGTTTGTATCTCCTTTAATGAGAAGATTTGGTCTACAGTAGATCTGTCCTTTCTAAAGCCGACCTGATATTCATGCAGGATTCTTTCCGTCTAGCAATTATTTATTTCTCAATATTCTTGCCAAGATTTTGTTTACCGTGTCTAATAAGGCTATACCTCTACAGTTGTCACACTTAAGTTTGTCTCCTTTTTTATGCAGAGGGCATATGCGGGCCTCATACCACTTCGATGGCATTACTTCCTTTTCCCATACTTGCACTAGTAGCTGATATATTTTTCTTTGTAGTTGTTCTCCACCAAACTTGATCATTTCTATGCATATGTTATTTTTATCAGGACTTCTGTTATTTTTCATTTCTTGTATTGCTGTCACCACCTCCTATACTGTAGGCTGCCTTTCAACTATCGCATCTTCTCCAACTGTCCAGTTGTCTACTGCTTAGTGGTCCTCCTCACCATTTAATAATTCTTCAAAATGTGTTTTCCATTCCGTCATTATTTCCGCTGGATCGCTAATTAAATTTCTGTCTTTACCTTTCATATAACTACGGTGGCTTTAATAACCTTTTCCCATCTTTTTAACTTCTTGATAGAACGACCTCACTTCTTTGTTTTTAAACTTCTCTTTTATTCCTTTTAATTTCAACTCATTGTGGTTTCTTTTTTTCCTTCTACACAGAGCTTTCAATCTTCCTCGAAAAATTCTATATTCTTGTTTTTTACACTCTCTATTATCTGTTAATATTTGTTGTCTGATCTACTTCTTTTCCTTTGCTATCGCCTGACACTCTTCATCAAACCAATCTTTGTTTGTATTTCTCTTGAAGTTGCATTTAACTATTTTCTCGCTAGCTTCTCCTACGGCAGTTTTAATTTGTTCCCAGGCTTGATCTGTCTGTAAATTTTGGTCACATTGTTGTAGAATTTTATTTATTTTTTCGTCATATTTATTTTTTATTTCTACTTCCTTAAGTTTTTCAATATTGTACTTTCTCTTCGTTTTATTGTTCGATATCTCTTTTTCTTCCATCCTCCTCCCACATGTGACTTTAACGAGGTAATGGTCCGAGTCGATTTCAGCTCCTCTCATACCTCTTACCTTCTGAACGATATTCATATATTTACTTTCAATCATAGCATGATCTATTTGATTCAGCGTCCTTCCATCTGGGGAGACCCACGTACCTTTGTATATCTCTTTTCGTTTTAGTTGCGTGCTTCTCACCACCATGTTTTTCTCCGTGGCAAACCCAATAAGTATTTGACCATTATCGTTTATTACTTCGTGTTTACTGTAGTTACCAGTTACTGCAGTGTACAAAGTTAGTAAAGATCTTTTATTTTGTCATCCTTGTCTTCTGACGGTGCATGAATATTGATTATACTCCAATTCTTATTTTTAATTCGTATTGAACACATCCTATCGGAGATAGGATTAAAAGCTATCACTTTGTCCTTGTCAAAAAGTAACTGACTTCGCAAAAAAATAATTACTAAATTCACTAGACAGTTCCGACTGGGATTGGCGAACTGAATATAAAATATATTAATTTTATTTTGATTTTTTAATTTTAGTCAACCTATTCTGGTTCCGCCACTGTTAATTAACGTCACTTATATGTAAAATGTCTGTTTAAACCAATGATTTATAATAAACAGACCCAGCAGCCTTATGTACTTTATATATAATCGGGTGTTATTAAAGACCTACTAGGAGGTACTCGCGTTCTCAAACGACTATGCAGCATTTGTTTTAAAATATGGCAGATGAAACAGGGATATCGTTTGATGCAATTGTATATTTGATGAAATTTATACCAGTTTGAAACTCATTCAAATTTTTGACATTTTATTAGTTTTCTGTTTTGACAGCAAATGACAGCACGGTTGTTTGAGAACGCAAATATGTTTACTAAAATACCAGCGTGCTCGTTTATTTTATGAGTTTATTTTTCTTCGTTAAAAGGAAATATATGAAAAAAACTATTATTATACTATAATGTATAATAATTTATTTATTAAATAAACTAAACGCCTTCACATTTCAAAAATGACTTACCTGAAAAGTGATATTTGGCTTTTCGAATTTCCGCGACCGCAAAAAAGAAACTTAAATGACACTTTACTAAAATATTAAGTAAATGACCCTCAAAAATTAAAAATAAAATTTGCTTGTCACAAAATATGCAAACACAGAGTCAACTCAGTACAAAATCGTAAATTTCATCTATCTTCGTATCATAACGATAATCATAAACAAAGGTTTGTCATCTTCGTGACACTTTTTACAGCATTCGCTGAGTCTATATATTATACGTTATTGGTGTAAACGAGGTAAACATTAACAAAAATCGACTACTATAGTGCGTTTCGTGGTGACTTCACAGTAGGAGCAGCATAGGGCTCTGTAAATCTTATGGAAGCATGCAGTTCAGTGTTGCGTAGGTTTTGAGTAGGCGGAAAGACTTGAAGTTCATCTAAATAGAATATTCCAGTAATTTAAATTATATTTAACTTAATTTAATTTGGTTTTGGCCAATTAACTTTATTCTTAAGATGTATAACGTAGATATGTTCGTAATTAGATAAATACATATTTAAAATTCTACCTTATTTTCTATAATTAGGTCCACAATGAATTATTTTTCGTGCGTACCGGTATCAATTTTTTATTGTTCTTAAACTGACTTGAAATTCTAACAATTTATTATTGAATTTTTTTTAAACTTAAATTAAACTGGTGTTTAAAATGTTCGAGTACTGTTGATAAACCAAACGAGAAACAAAAGGTATAACGCCAACGAACGCTGATGTTTACTTTTCTAAAAAACAAAAATATCAATTGCTTAAAATATATGTCTTGCAACACTGTTTTTCATAAGAGTCTCTACTGCAAAGTGACAGCGAAACGTAGTAGTATAGATATGTACGGGTATAAACTATTTAATGGCCGCAGCTGTACTACTAGTTAACTACTTACATAAAATCCTTGGTGTTCGATATCCTCTGGTGTCCACCGTACCGTAAAATCAATTCAGTATAAGCCATCACAGCCAAATTTCCAATATGAATTTTTGTAGCTACAGACATATCGACTTTACTAGCACTGAGGCACAGATGCACAAACTTTAATAACGTTTTACAATCTGCTGAAATTGCGAGCTTTAGAACTCTTTTAAGAAGATGTACTTTTGCTTGTTTATATAAAATTATGCCGGAATGAAAAGAACCTCGAGAGATTAGTAGATCTCCACAACATTCTAGTAGTTGTTGAATGTTCAATCCGAATATGCGTGAAAGTTGTTCAGCTCTTTCCAAATCATTTTCCTCCGTAACATATTCGACGAATTTCTTTATAGGAGAACAACTAAAATATCAATAAAAATAAATTAATACAGACGTAGAAATACAACTAAAAAAAGGGAACATTAGACATTTTAAATTTTCTTATCAGTGTTACCGAAGTAAAAACATTTTTTTATTACAGAACTTAATTCAAAACTTTTTCAGAAAATGTTTAAGTAAATAGTTTTTTAACTCTTTACTATACAATTGTATACCTACTATTCGGATGAAATGCATCTATAACAGATATGACACGTAATGACTAGACTATTATTCAGAAAAAAATTACATTTCAGTGTTATAAAGAGTGTGTATTATACAAAAGCCATCGAAAAGTCAGTTGGTCGAGATATACATGGATAACGAAATAAATCTTATTAAACTACTAGTCACTAAAGAAACCTGTATCAGAGATAACAGACAAATTTAGTAATACTCCACCACTGCATGAAAAAAATGTTTACAATACCATAAAAATTTAATGAATGTAACGTATATACATTATAATATTTCATTTATTATACCTAATATACAGGGTGGTCCTTAAGTAATTGTACAAAAAGCAACCGCAGATTCTGCACTTTAAAATATTAACGATTTAAGCCAACTTGCCTTAATAAAATATTGATTTAAGAAAGGGTGTTAAAGTGGAAATTTAAAACTTTATTTTTCGCTATAACTTTTGAGTACTGAGTACTTTTGAACATGGAAAATTATAATTTGGTGCAAACTTTGATGTAGCTGAAAGAGGGCGCCATATATGCTACATATGTGACATAAATTTGCACTTGACTTATTTGCTCTTTAAGTTACCGCTAATTTTGATAATAAAAAATTAAAGATAAATTATTTTAACAAAAAAAAAGGTATACCTGTAAACAACTTAAAAACTCAATAGTTTTCGAGATAATCGCATTTTACAAATTAGCTGCATAATTCTGATTTAACGCAATTACTACAGGCAACGAAGGAAAAATAGCCAAAAACATCAATACTTCTGAATTTTGGTATGAAATACCTTTAACTTAAGTTAATATTTACCGAAATACTAAATAAAATAAATATATCAGTGGGATAATTAATAATAGGATTTGTCAAAATAACAGAATAATAGGATTTTACATCACACATTGTCCGTTTTATATTAAATTAAAGTCATAATCAAAACATTTTATTAACAAACCAAATTAAAAATAATTAAACTAGATAACATTAAACTTTTTGTCAAAGTAAGTATTGGATATGTCCACTATTTTCTTTATTACATTTGTCAATACATTCCATAAAAGATCGTCTCATATTAAATAGCGTCATTAATTCAAAAGAAACTGCTGCAGTATATTATATTATAAATAATAAGTATTCCTTAGGGATATTTACTATCTATTATCTACTAGTAATATCTCACCACGTGACCAAGGAATATGCCTACCACGACCAATCCAACGTTCAGGAAAGCTGTATTTAAGTATGTTCTCACTGCCCCCTCTCTATGATAATGGTGGTGAACCATCTTGCATAAACCACATATTTTGCCTTAAGTTTAATGACAGTTCCTCCAACAAATTAATATACTTATTTAAAATATAAATGTAAAAAATATAAATAAATGTCTCCATTCAAATTACAACGTAATTCGCATGTCCGTAAAAAATTATTACCAATGGTTTCAAATCATACGTTTATTTAAAATTCATGTTAAACATGCCTTTCTCTTTTTAGGTGTGTAAATTTAGCTTCGTTCGTAAAAAATATTATATCGACGAAGGAGTGTTCAAGATTTTACCTGTTTCGGACATCATTTGCAAATTTGCATCTTAAAGGTAAATCTGCTGACAATAGATTTTGCACACGTGTAAAATGGTAAGGATGAAAACGATGTAGGATTTTTAAAACAGAAGTTTTCCTGATTATAAAGGAATTTATTAACAACTAACTTTAAAAATATATTACTATTTAATATTACGATTTACTTCCGAAGTGGAAGTGAAAATGTAACCTTTAATTGTGGCTTATTCCCATTTAAATAGTAATTACTTTAAAATGCCACAAAAAATAGCTTCAGAACAATTTTAAAAATATATTATGATGACTAGAAACGAAATGATAGAGAGTAGTAAATCGATGTTAAGACCGCTATTTCGTAAAGCTACTCGTGACGCCGTCTCGTACCGCTTCTTCCGTGACGATCGCCTCAGCATTTTACGATCAGCATAAAAAAGCATTTTGTGATGTTACAGTATAATATTTAAGTTGTTTTAATACGAACAAACTATTAATTATACTTATTCTATACTTATTCACAGGTATTCACTGCTTTACCGCACAAATATCACAACTAAGAATTATTATGCAGCTGACTTATAAAATGCGATTATCTCGAAAATGGTCGAGTTTTTAAGTTATTAACAAGTATACCTTTTTTCTGTAAAAATAATGTGTCTTTGATATTTTTTAAAACAACTAGCGCTATCTTAAAGAGCAAAAAAGTTAAGCGCAAATTTATGCCACACATGTCACATATGTGGCGCCCTCTATCACCTACATCAAAGTGTGTATCAAATTATAATTTGTCATGTTAAAAAGTATTCAGTTGTAAATTTTTATCTATAAATATTGATAAACGTGAAAGTTATAGCGACAAATAAAATTTTAAATTTCCACTTAACACCCTGTATCTTTCTTAATATCAACATTTTATCAAGGCAAGTTAACTTAAATGGTAATATTTTTAAGTGCAGAATCTACGGTTCCTTTTTGTACAATTACTTAAGGACCACCCTGTATATTTATGGAAGTTCATAAATAGTATTCCACAACTAGATGTTAAAAAATTCCAAATAGTAGTGTACCTTTATGTTTTCTTTAAAGATGAAAGTCTTAATGATTCAGAAGGTTCAGAAACTTCATAAGATTTTAAAACATAACCTCTTAAACAACTTTGGCGATTACGGATACATTCTTTTTAGCAAAATTCTAATAAAATTTTAACCTTATCAGAACTCATTGAAAATATAAATAGCCACAAATAAATTGTACTGTTGGGAGATATTAATGCTTAGACAGGAAAAAAACAAATGACAAAGTCGTAGGTAAATACGGAGATGCAAAAATAAATGGAAATGGGGAACATTTAATCCAATTCTGTGAACAGTACAAAGTCCTAAACGGATTCTACCATCATAAAAATATATACAAAAGTACACCTGGATCCAACCAACGAGAAACATTAGGTAATTATACACTATGTTATCACAAAACAAGAAATACATAAAAGTCGACGACGTAAGAGTGTTAAGAGGACCAGAGTACGGAACTGACCAAAATCACTCTACAGTATCCACCACAACCGCTACATCGAAATGACAATCAACCATCACAATCACAACCCCTGGAAATGAATCCACACAAATGCAATGTTAATGCACTGCAAAACGACTAAACATCATTTTTATATATGTTACGGCTTAGCCAAAAAATAACAAACCTGATCTAGTATTCAGCCCAGAATACCCACCAAGAGACAATAAATAAAGTTAATAAAGCAGCTTATGAAGCACTCATAAGCTGCTTTTTGGACACGATCCAAAGGAACAAAAAGGATATTCCATTGTGATGTGATTATGAACGTAGCGCTAACGGACATAGACGAGGGAATAAACGAAGAACGATTGAACAACATAAGATACGCTGATGATATTGTCATTTTTGCAGACAGTCTTGAAGGTCTGCAGACACTTGTCTCCAGGGTGGCAGAAGTAAGTAGCAGGTTTGGGTTTGATTTTAACATCAAAAAACCAAATACATGGTTATAAGCAAAAATAGGATACCACCTGGTCACTTACTATATTTCATTCCACGTTAAGAAAATAACACTACACTTATAGAGATCAGTGTTGCCAAAACTCTCAAGAATGCGTTGCAATTAGATTGTCGATATATGATTCATTCTAATCAGAACCGTATTCAGCACTGTTTAGTTGTAGTTAATTAATTTCACAAATAAAAGGATATGTATAGTTGAATACAAAATAATGCATTATAAATACCTATTTCTTTAATTGACAGATATAGGTATGCGTTTATTATAGGTCTAATAAAAATAGTTAAGTTTCACTATTATGTAACATTATATATTGATTAACGCTTTAAATAAGATATAACTAATTAAAAACAAGTGCAGTTTTAATTCTATTTTCATGTAAGTAATAACAACAATTATATACATACAATTTTTTCCTTGTATACAGGGTGAATCACCCCTAACGGAACGAAAGATTACAGCGAAAGAGTAAAAAAATTAAAAAGAAAATTAAATTATTAATTTGTAAGTTGATAAATGCTACATTTTCAAATTATTTTGAAATATACAGGGTATCGTAATTACAGGGTTGTTACTCCATCTTTTGCGCGGTCGGCCGATACTTCTACCGATTAATGATTTATCTCATGCTATTTTGACCACACGTGTCTCCCCCATTCTGCTTATGTAGTTATTCCAGTCTTTTTTCTATTTAGTGTCCATTCATTTATACACACTATACGTTACACACACACACACACACATATATATTAATATATATATATATATATAATATATATATATATATATATATAATATATATATATATATATATATATAATATATATATATATATAATATATATATATATATATAATATATATATATATATATATATATATATATATATATATATATATATATATCAAGTGGTGATTCTTGAGGATGTAGTCAGTTTATTTGGCCCACAAGGCAAAGAAAACTCTTTGACTTACTGTCAAGCTTTCGAATTTAATTTAATTCTTTTTCAATACATCTGATAACAAAAAAAGAAATATGAAAATTAACTAGTTAAAATTTTTAATTGTCTTACTAGTCGAATTTTTTTTATTTCAAGCAAATACTGATGCCTCCATTTTAGAATATCTGGCCGTTCAATCCTGCTTGACTTCACTACTCGTTTCCATAAAAAAAAATTCATTTCATGGAGTATTCTCCACATTGTTGTCCGTGACATGTTTGCTAAATCTTTGTCTTTTTTAACCAGTGCAAAAACTGTTCAATGTCGGCGGTAAATTTTTAAAGAAAAAACTATGCAGGATGGCACGTAGCCGCGTATGAACTACTGCATCGTAAGTGAACTTTCTGTTGTTCAATCTACTTTTGGTACGTTTTCTAGTTTTTTTATGGGCATTAGTCCTCCTTCCGCAGCTTCTTTGCGTATTTTAAAAATAGTACTCAAACTTACTCCTGTCATAGCACCTACTTTATCGGTTAAACTTCTAACACTTTCACCACTTCTTAAGTTTAGATGATAATTAAATACATTTAAAATAATTTGTACGGATGTTCAAGATATTCCCTTGGCTTAATTTTTGAATTTCCATTTTCAATTAACATTTAACTATAAAGTCAGTATAACAACTAAAGAACCACAAAGCCTTATTATCATTATGTAGTCTAAGAGAACGACATAAAATCGCTGACATACGCACACCGTAATATTTTAAATTGCAATTAGTAATTTAATATATGCATTCCAAGCGGTCCGTTTATTTGCTTTTAAATGTTTAATAGCCGGCAAAGTTCACGATTTAACTAATAAGCAATATTTTCTACTGATTTCTATGATTCGTGGTATATGGTACTCTTACCGAAAAACAAATAAAGTGTCGTTACTATAATTAAAACTAAGATAAAACTAAGATTACTAAGATAAAATAAAATTATCTTTTGTAAATACTATTTATTTAATTAAAATCATTTTCCCTACTTTTCATCTCTTGTTTCGAATGGGCACTTTTGGTCAATTACATTAAAAAACATTAATTTAATTCATGTCTGTGGAAACGAAAATACAAATTATACAACCCTGAATCATGCTGGTGTTTGACGTGGCATCGTCGCGGTTCTATCGTCCATAAGAAATACATGGCCCTATCTGCGCAATGTTATTTTCTTAACGTGGAACGCTGTATAGTTAACCAAGAACCTATAACACAAATCACCAACTTTTGTTATCTGAGTGCAAACTTAAATGAACAGTGGGACCAATCGACGGAAATTAAGATAAGGATCGAGAAGGCAAGATCAGCTTTCGTCAAAATGAAAAAAATCTTTTAACAGCCACGACATAAAATTGGAAATAAAAGTTAGTTTACTAAAATGCTACGTATTTTCCGTTCTTTTATATGGCGTGGAGTCATGGACCTTAACTGGTACATACTACTACATAGAATGGGTAAAGAGCGCGAACTAGTCGTAACCATAAAACGTCGCCAACTAGAATACCTGGGCCATATAATGCGCAATGAACAACGATAAGACCTACTGTCATCAGGTGCCACCAATCACGCACCTCGATGTTCATCGCCCTTCCTTCTGGAGTTTTATTCAAATTTTAATTGGTTAAAAATCGAAAAGGTTTCATATAAAAGTTAATTTTACTTTAAATATGGGACATTTTCGGATTTAGAGTCAGTCTGGTTTTACCCTTAGAGGGTAGCCCCAGGGCTCTTCACTTTGAAGGGCTCTGAAAAGTTCTAAAGACTCTGACGCTAAGTTACCTACAACACCTACAGCATTGTCTTTTCAAGACAATGCCCAAATCAGAGCGTTCCGGCTAACTACGCAATATAGCACAATATTGCGCAATAGTTAGAGATATTAGTAAACATGGTTATAGTACCAAGTTGCATTTCAATTTCCTACATTTACTAATAATCGCCCGGAGACGACACTACTTCGGACCATACTTCCCGATAAAGTGTATGGGAAAGTGTCCAGGACGGAAAAGAATATCCTGGCTGCATAACCTACGAAAATGGTTTAACTTAACAACTACCGGACTTTTCAGGGCAGCAGTCAACAAAGTCAGAATAGCCATGTTAGTGTCTAATATCCGTAACGGATAGGCACCATAAGAAGAAGATTGTGATGTACAAATGACATCGCTAATGCAGTACACAACAAGAAACAAGCATATCAGAAGTGGCTGCAAACAAATGACCCAGATGACAGACGAACATACGCAAGATCAAACAGAGAAGTAACAAATTTGGTAACTAAAGCAAAAAATGTTTCCTAGGAAAATAAATGCGAAGAGCTCAACAAATATATAGGGTCAACAAGATCAAGAGAAGCATGGAAAGCAGTAAAAAACCTAAGAACAAACACAAAAAAAGTGAGTGGAATAGATTTAATAGAAGATCTTGGATCGAGCATTACTCACAACTTCTGACTGAAACAAGACCGCAATTCACGAATGCCATTACAACAATATATGAAGTGGAATATGATGAAGACGATTACAGGAAGATGCAATCGAAATCTAAAAAATCGAAAAGCATGAGGACCACAAGGTATACCGAACGAGTTATTAAAACACATCCCACAAGTATTGCGGGAATTACGGGCGTATGTCTTCACCTTATTTTATAAGGGACGCGACTTACCACCGGAGTGGACAAAAGCTCATATTAATAGCATCTACAAAAAAAGAGATAGAAAGAATTGTTTAATATGCTAAGTGTCATAAATTCACTCTCAAGACTTTGGAAAAATAATAAAAAATTAAATTAAAAAAGATTTGACAGATGTAGAAGAACAAAATGGCATTCGTGCAGGCAGATCATGTATAGACAGCATATTTTCTCTAAAGCAGGTTATTGAGAAAAGATTAGCCCACAACCTTTTAACTCATGTAGTCTTTATAGATCTGACAAAGGCACACGATAGTGTTCCACTTTCAATGCTCTGGATAGCAATGGAAAAACAAGGAATAAATAAAAAAATATATATAAATTCCTATTAGTAAGGGTCTCAAGCAAGGCTGCTGCATAGATTTAATATGTAATTGATGTTTTAATTACTATTAAACTGGGAATAAGCCAAAATTAAAGATAAAAATACGTTTATTGACGTTTCAATTTCCACTTCGGAAATCGTTCTCAAAAGAATGGCATTTTGGAATCTTGTGGCATTGTAAAATGCCACAAGAAAATAGCTTCAGAACAATATAATTGATGTTTTGTCGATGCCTCATAGAATTAATTGTATACAGCTGTTTTATCGCATGTAATACACTAAGTCAATAATTATAAGCAGTTGCTGAAATGAGGATTTTGAAATGGTGATAGTATTTATATAAATTAATACTTGCAGAATTGAATACAGTTCTCTAGAAAGCACGCTGCTTAAAGGTGATAGTTGAAACCGAAAAATAGAATTTGGAATACTGGTGATCCTACATAATCTAGATCCATCTGTATAAATGTGATAATGATCAGATAAAAAGAAAGCTTGTTAAGAAACCAACGACTCAGCCAGTTATCTGGATATAGCGTTTCTAAACTATCATTTTCGACTTCAGATGGATAGACTGACAACGCAAGCTATATATTAAATGTGGATACTCAGAAGTGAGTCCTGTTTACAAGTCAACCAAAAATGAGAAAATAGAAAAATTAAATATGTACACATACATATATACAACAGTTTTAAAACTATATGACCTACAAAAGAGTATTATGTCACTCGATCCCTTCTTTCAATAGCCTCTGTAACTGTTGGTTACCAACCAAAAAAATTCTGATTTTATTCTGCTAAAGGTTTTCCAAATAAATGGTGCGACATTAAGGCTTATGTTTTGTGTGCGATAATCCAAATACATTTGTCGAATGAAGAGAAATCTAAAGCATAATAAAATATGAAACTTTTAATTTTTTAAGTTTGTGTTTAGCCTGGGAGGTCAATCAACTTTATAAAATTCAAACAAGTGTTACAAATTGTTTTTTCAGTAGAACAGTTGTTAAATGCGATGCTAACATCTATAAGAAATTGTGTATAACTAAAAATAAAAATTATTTAAATAACATAACGTGCGAAATGAAATTATTAATCTATCAATTAACTTACCAAACACCAATCTTATAAATACAAGAGTCAGTTACAATTATACATGTATCTATTCTTGGTTTTTGCAAATGCAAATCATCTACAGTCTTTGGCAATTCATATACTTTGTCTTTTTTATTATCGTCTCTTTTCTTCAAACGAACAGAAGATAAATCGACGAGTTTGAATAACCTGAGTATTTTTCCGTTTTCTATATAAAATTGGGCTATCATTGCATCACTATTGAATTCCTACAAATAAAAGGTAATATTTAATATAATATGGCTTTTAAATAAAGTGATAAATATACTTAATCAAATGGCGAATAGGGAAAGTACTCATTAACTTACTTCAAATAAACGGTGGGTAAATTAAAACAAAAATACCGACCGCGGAAAACAAATATAAAAATATAATTTAGTAAAATTTTGTACAAAAACAACACATCATTCAGTAACGATATGGAAAATTATTGATAGAAATCTTCAGCTGAATCATCAGATAGAAGAAAATTGTAACTTGAAATATAAGACATCGTTTTGTAGAGCCAAAAACTAACTATGTCATCAATAAAATGATTCGGGGAAAATGGTAATCGGTGTTACTGAAACGAACAACTTTTATGCACGAATTTGAGTAGATACCTTAGTTAAGTTATCCAAACGTTTCTCAATTTAAGTTTTATGTTCAATGAACATCATCGTTATTGTATTAAAGGTACAAAAACAACCAGAAGTTCATGTTGGCTTATGATAAAAAATTTTAAGTGTTCTACAATTTTTGTAAAAAATATTACCTATTTTTTATACACACTTTTGCTAACCCGGTTTGGAAGGCATTTTGATTCGTGTGCAGCAACAAGCTGTGACCGAAAGTAAGTGACTTGGGGTTTGAAGGATTCATGCCAGCCTCGAGTTACTGGTTTAAGTTATTTCCTCTCAAAGCTCCCAAACAATCCAACCACCCCTCCCTCAGCAACTTTAAGCACACTGAATTAATTTTAGGTGCTTTGGGCAATGGAGTACCCATAATACAGCCATCTTAATCGTATCTTGTTTTTCTCCTTTTCTTTTCATATCACTGTCTTCTGGCTGTAATTTACAGTTGAGATATTCGAGCCTCTGCCCCAGATAGCGTCCCACGGCGCCCCGAAGTCTCGAATATCTCATGTATGGGGCTCACCTGTGGCCATTTTTGTTGGGTTTTTAATTATTTTGTTGGTTTTTAAGTTTTTTGTTTTGTTAGTATATTTTTTGTTAGTAGTCTATTCTACACTTTCTTTCTTATCTCACAATGTACTTATACTTAAATGTTATGCTCATACAAATGCTCTAAGTTGTAGCTTTGGTCTAGGATCCATCTGCCTGTGTCATCAGACCCTATTAGGTTCCCCAGAGTTCTGTTTAAGTAATTGGTCAGTTTCATGAATATCTTGTCTGCTCTTTCGTCCATTCCTCTTATTCCATTGTGTCTCTCCATGAACCTGTCTAATACATATATATGCTATGTATACTACCTTATCTAGATTCGCTGAATACTCTTCCTGTGTGTCTTTCAGGTAATGTCCCAAGCGAGTAAAGCGTACGCTAAAATCGATATTACGATGTTGCTCACCAGTCTCATTTTCGTCTTAGACTTTAGCTCACTCTTCCTGGTACTTAATCCGTTTAATCTCGTCTGGAGAGATCTTGCCTTTTTAATGACAGAATTAACATGGTTGGCCTTTGCTCATTACAACTCCGAGATATTTGGCTTTATTACTTCACTCAATCTCTGTATTTAAGATTTCTGACCGAGTGATAGATGCTTCTATTCACTTCTTAAACATTATTGCCTAAGATTTCTCAGGATTGATGGTAATCTTCTATTGTACGCATAAGAGACTTGACAAAGAGAACCAAAGTGCGGAAATTACTAGAAGAGCAAGACTAGCATGGGCAGGATTTGAAAAAGTTAGTTGGATACTTAAAAACCGCAAAATACCCCAATACTTGAGGAGCAAAGTGTTCAACCAATGCATCCTTCCTATCATGACATATGGATGTCAAACCCTAACCGAGGCAAACATGAATAAACTAGCCACAATAGAAAGAACAATGAAAAAAGCAATGTTAGGTATACGACTGTCAGATAAAAAGAGGAACGACTGGGTAAGATCCAAAACAAAAGTCGAGGACATAACAACAAAAATTGCCATACTTAAATGGAGCTTCCGTGCAACTCTGCTAGACAGAAAGACCAACGTTGGAATACTACAATACAACATTGGAGACCTTACGAAAGTAAACGACCAAGAGGAAGACCACAGATGAGATGGGTTGATGACATTAAAATAATCTCTCTCTTCAATCCTGACCCCCCAGGGGGAGTGTAGTGGTCGACGTGATGTCGTGTATTGTCCGTCTCCAGAGATCTCTGTCTCTGGTCATTTCTTTAATTCATGCATACGTCTTTAAAGAATAAAAGAATAAAAGAATAGCCGGAACAAATTGGAAATATGTTGCTCAGGATAGAGACCGATGGAAAGAGTTGGGAGAGGCCTATGTCCAAACATGGACGACAGAACGCTAAGAAGAAGAAGAAGAATTTTTCTAGTTCATTATGTGAATTTTGCAGGCATCGGACAGCTAGATCGGGCCAGTTTTTGATCGCTACGAGTGTGTCATCTGCGTAGAGGCTGACATGTCTCTCCGCTGTTATTGGTGCGTCTGTATTGTATATTGTATACATCAAGGTAGACAAGGCCACTTTTTTTGATACTCCTTCTTCTGGTATTCTGACTTCAGACAAGACTTGTCCTATCTAAACCCAAAATCTTCGGATTAAAGGAAAACTATAACATAATGATATAAACAAGATCGAACCTATTTAAGAAATTCAGTATCACGAGACATCAAGTTGAAGAAGCACTGAAATTAGTCAAAAATTCAAGTTTCTTGCCAGATGATATTCACGTTTGCTTTGGTAATTTTTCCGAAAAAATAAGTACAAATCACTTCAATGATCATATTGGCGACGTGCAAGTACTTGGAGGGGATACGAGAAACGATCGTGCGCGAGTAGCGGAGAAATCTTGCATTTTTTACTGCACATTTCATAGATTTCATAAATTCATATTATCAATTGTCATATTTCATATTCGTTTGTGTATTTACACCTTCTGTCACTGAAGAAAAATAGGATTTAGGAAATGCAGTGTTATAAATTGTAAAATACAACAAAAAATTGTTAATTTAAGTTTAATTCGTTTCCAACTTCAAAGCACAAAGCTACTACAAAGAGAAAAGTGGATTTATATCATAAAAGAGCATAAGTAACATACCCTAAATTATGCTTTATTCTTGCGCCCGATTTTAAAGTCAGTTTGAAATAAATAATAAATAAAAGTTCACTTTTAAGTGTAAATTTTAGTTTCATAACACTCACTTAGAGTTCATTTTAAACCAAAAATCAAGTTTAATGTTTAAATTTTATTTTTTTGAAGTTAACAAAAATGCATCAAGTTCAAGTTTTTCTGACGATGCATTAAGATATATTCGCTGTCCAAAAGTTTACAGGGAAATAATTAATTGTTCAAACCAATATGATGATATCATGGACTTAACCTGCTAATTTATGCATTAGCACTATTTAGGGTAATTTATTTTTCTTAATTCTTCCACATAATTCTTCCATTCTTTTTTGACATTTGCCACTACTAAAGCTTTTCCCTTTGACTCAGTGCTTGGTTGAAAAGTTATTTGGCGATTTACTTTTCAAATCCAGTTTTTATTATTGCATCCATATTAACAGCAATGCTGTGATTTAATAAAATATTTATTTGTATTTGTATTTATACTACATACAACGTTTACCTTTTAATAACATACTGACATAACCTTACTTTTTCTTCTTATTCTTTTTTGGGGCTACGTCCTTGACAGTTATCCGGTAACCTCGGTCTAACATGAAAGCGCAGTAAATTTTGCTGATTTACGACACCAGGTGTCGCTGTTCCGAACTTGCACGGTCCCAATATTGATATGTTTGACAAGCTACGTTTTGAAGCTATTTATCCACGCACGCATTTGCCATAAAAACATCAATTATACCGATTATAAAAGAAGTAATATGTTACTTGTAGGTCTTCTACTGCCTAGTATATAATCTATTAACTCAGCCAAATACTACAATTACATAGTAGTTTCTAGTCTAAATAAGGTGGTGAAATATAAATAAAAATACTAATAATTTAGTTACCGCCTCTCCTTCTAAACGGCATTCCGATAGATGTGAACTCATAATTGAAACCATTTTGGATTCATCACTGACAGTATAAATAAGTTTATCTGTTAGCAAAACTGTCGATGTCTTTTGCGGTAATTTATGTACATATAGAGGAGCCGATTCGACGTCTACTGAATGCACCTAAAAGAAATAAATAAAATTAATTTTTTTAAGTTTTTACGAACATCCACTATTTTATTTATGTTTTAGGATTACAGTCTATGCCATGAATATACGACTGTTTTTATACAAAAAACATACGGAAACTTTGTATGTGTAATAGGACTTTACATCAGCCGCCATGTTTTTCGTACAGACAGATTTGACAATGACGTATAATATACATTTATACGCCTTACTATATAATAATACGCCATACTATATATAAAAAACAATACGGTACTAGTTTATCTATCTATATAAATGGCTAGGATGACAAGTCACACTGTTTGTCCAGTAAGGTAACTACGCCACCTAGGAAAGAAATATGAACTACCAACATCTGACATTTTAATCATATTTTGTTCTTGAAACGATGTTAAACAAAACGTTCTTGGTTCCGATGTTCTTAATCGGAAATTTTACCACTTCACAGTAATGAATTTTTTCACAAAATTGTTAAAAATATAGGTTACTGTAATTGTACGGTAAGATCAATGACTTCTTCTTCACTGGCTTTACAACTCGGGGTGAGTCTTCGTTGCATCCACTATTCTAGATAAATCGGCTTCAACATCATCCTTCCATCTTTTTCTCGATCGGCCTACTGATCTTCTACCATCTGGTCTTTCAAAAAGCCCTGTCTTTAACACTCCGTCATCCTCTGATCGTACCACGTGACCTGCCCATCTTATTCGGTTTGCCTTGATATGTCTAACTATGTTTTCAGTTCCATACATAGTCACCAATTCAGCATTGCGGCGTCTTCTCCAATCCCCTGTGAATTCATCTCTTTTAAGGGATAAATATTATTCAATGACGTATAATATATATTTATTATACGACATTATGTAAGATACACATATACACTTACTATAAAAATAAAATTCACCAAACGTTCCACCAAATTCACGTTTCACCAAAATAAAATAAAATTGAAACTAAATAAAATTAAATAAAGGTAAATAGAATTAAATAAAACACAATTACGAAAAATTAAATAATAATTAAATAAAATTAAGTAAAAGCTATACCTGTAAAAAGAGTGCTATACCGTTTCTGTTTCATTACCCATGTAAAATCCGATAAGAAAATACTAGGGTTCATTCTGCTCATTTTTGAGCGTTTTGTGGTGGGGATAGAACAGCTTGTCGGATCGTGACGTATGATACATCATTGGGAAGGAAAGGGGCAGTGAATATGTTGAGACAGAAAAAACACACATTGCGGCATTGCCAAAAGAGCATTACACCATATCTTCTTTGTTATTGGTCAGATTGGAGCGTGTGATGCGATAAATCAAAGGGAAGGATCCAACGAATATATTAAGATAAAAAAACAGACAAGGCGGCTACAAAAGGTCACTTCACAGTATCTTCATTATTAATAAACGTATAGTTACATAGGTTACATAGTTACATATTCCTCAAACAAGAATCTAGATAATACTGCAAAGGAAGATTTTAAGAGAAAGATAACGAATGTAAACTCAGAAATACTCCCTAACATAGAATCCTTCGAAATAAAACAAGCTATGGAACAACTAAAGAACAATAAGGCTCCGGGTCCAAATGGAATACTTATAGAAATGTTGAAGGAGGGGAGTGAAAGTATTCTCGAAGAATTGAAAAATGTTTTCAACCAATGTCTTCACAGAGGAGAAGTCCCAGATGATTGGAATGAAAGTTTGACAATACTTCTCTTTAAAAAGGGAGACAGGGGAGATCTGAAGAACTATAGGCCAATCTCCCTGCTGTCCCAAATGTACAAACTGTTTATGAGAGTAATAACTAACAGGTTAACGTCGAAGCTCGATAGCTATCAACCGGTAGAGCAGGCAGGATTCCGAAAGGGTTACAGTACAGCGGATCATCTTCTTACAGTCAGAACTCTAATAGAGAAAGCCAATGAATATCACTTGAACTTATATATTGGCTTCGTTGATTATGAAAAGGCATTCGACTTCATAGAAATTTGGGCAATAGAGAGAGCTATGAACATCTGCAGGATAGACTTCCGATACAGAATGCTCATATATAATATTTACAAAAAACTAAAATGAAAATACAAATAGATGCGACAACCAACGCTATACCAATCAACAGAGGAGTTCGCCCTGGAGATATTATCTCACCAAAGCTATCCACACTTAGCCTGGAAGAGGTGTTCAAAGACATTAACTGGGCAGATAAAGGAATAAATGTTAAAGAAAGAAAACTGAGTCATTTAAGATACGCTGATGACATTGTAATATTCGCTACAAGTTTCGAAGAACTACAGACCATGATGACGCAACTATTTCAAGCTTCGGAAAAAGTAGGTCTTATGATGAACTTGGAAAAAACGAAAATAATGACAAATACACCAAATATTAGAGAAATAACGTTGAACGACATAAATTTAGAAACAGTAAGCGAATACATCAACCTAAGACAGATAATGAAAGTTAACAAAGAAAATCAAACTGCCGAAATTAAGAATAAGGTTAGCGTGGGCAGGATTTGTAAAACTGAGTTGGATCTTGAAAAGCAATAAAATAGAACAATATTTGAAAACCAGAATTTACGATCAGTGTATCCTCCCTATACTCACGTATGGTTCACAGACGTGGATACTCACCAAGTCTAATATGGATAAAATAGTAAAAACACAAAGAGCGAGGGAAAGATCAATGCTCGGGGTAGACAAAAAAAAACAAACAAATGGATTAGAAGCAAAACCAAAGTAAAAGACGCAGAAGAACATGCTGCCAAATTAAAATGGAGCTTCGCAGGACACAATGCCCGACTGAAGGATAAGAGATGGAACCACGAAATACAACAATGGAGATCATGGTTAGGAAAGAGAAGCAGAGGAAGACCACAAATGAGATGCGCGGATGATATTAAGAAGATCGGAGGGTACAATTAAAAGGAAGTGGCGCAAAATAGAAGACACTGGATTGATTTGGGGGAGGCCTATGTTCAAAGTTGGATTATTTGAGACTGAAGAAGAAGAAGATAGTTACAAAGGAGATTTCATAGGGTACTATGGATAAAAATAGTTTAACTACAAAACAAATTTTGATTTATTGACTTAAAGAACAGCTCTGACTGAAAACAAAACAAACAACTAAACGGCAACAACGACTAACATGCGACGTAACAAATGAAAGGGAGGACAAACCGACTACGTAACAAAGCGACTACCAAAAGGTCACTACACAGTATCTTGGTTTTTTTCAAATCAATTTCCAAACTGAGGATAAATAACAATAAACGTCATATGCGATCCTCGGATTATAAATTTACATCTGAAATTGACAGAAAACAAAATGTAAAATATTTGGGTATCCTTGGGTGACAGAAAAATTCTATCACACAGGCCAAGAGTATAAAAAATATAAAAACTGGCTCTGGACAGATCTAATGAGATTTTTGAAGGATTTTAACTTCAGAAGAACAACTGAATCAAATATGTATTAGTATTAGTTAGACTGAAGACACGACTCGTAGCGATTCTCAGTAGTCAAGCGAAAGCAAAATAATTAAGTATGTCTAATATTTTTTAAATCTATTGTTTATTGGTCCTAATTTATGTAATGTAATGTAATCACTGTAAATGTATTAAAAACATTCAATTTAAATTACTGGCAAAAAAATAATACTTACAGTAAGTAAACTTGTAGGCTTATAGAAGGCTGTAAACAAATATCTATTCCTAGCATATTGCGGTGCAAAATGTGTATCACATAAGTGGGGCAACAGTTCAGGTCCAGAAGTATTTGAATTGACTGATTCTGTGTGCGACGATTCACTAGTAGAATCACTATTGCTATCTCTTCTAGTACCTCTGGCTTCAGTGAGGCGTTGTCTCAACGAGGCTAATTTGTCTACACCAAGCTGTTTAAGGCTATATAGACGAGAGCGTGTCGAATCTTCTGACTAAAAACGTAATAATTAAATCAATAGAAGTATTGTTACGAACGCGGCTCGCCTAACGGTCGCATCTCGAAGCACCCAGAAGTTTTGGCGATATATCAAAGCGATGTAAAATTCCACCCGTCAAATAACGAATTAGAGGTGGGACTAGTCCCGAATATTCTCGAACATAATACTTTGGTATATATATGTAACGGAATTAGGAGTTAAGTTGAGTTGATAAGAGAGTACCGAACTGTAAAGTTATAAATAAATATATTTATATAAATTCGAACCGCTCGTTTTATTTAAACACGCTACAATTGGTGTCACCGTGAGAGGAAAATTGATTTATTTAAAAATAAATTTAACAGTGAAAAAAAAGAGACTTTTGAACTTTTGAAAAATATTGTTCGTCGGGAACATCCGCGTAGTTCGGTAGTGATCGTTGTACGAGAGAACATTTTAAAAGTACGTGTGTGTCTGATCAAAGATGCTGCTAGTAGAACTTTCAGTGAAACAGTTGCGTGAGCAACTAGAAGAACGCGATGAAGACTGCAGCGGGTCCAAGAAGATCCTCCAAGAACGACTGAAGAATGTTCTTAACAATAATGGAGATGACCCAGATACATTCCAGTTTCAATCAGCAGAAGAAGCAGTTTTAACAAAAATAATTGATGGAAAATTTGAAAATGTCTCACAGATGATCGAAGAGAGTTCTAAACAAAATGATAGTAAATTTGAAAATGTGTCGCATATGATTGAAGAATCTTCTAGAAAAAATGATGATACATTCGAGAACGTTTCCAAAAGATTTGATGAAACATTCGAAAATGTATCTAGAAGATTCGACGAGACTTCACAAATTATTAAAGAAGTAGCTAAACAAAATGACGAGAAATTTGAAAATGTGTCTAGAAGATTCGACGAGACTTCTCAAATAATTAAAGAAGTATGTAATCAAAACAATGAGAAATTTGAAGAAGTCTCAAGAACATTCGATCAGATACAGAAAAATGTAAACAACGTAGAAGAGAAAATCAAACTGTTAGAGAGCATGATAACTAACACGCAAGTGCTACCACCAATTAATACGGTAGCTTTAGATCCGGTAGTAAAAGAAGAATCACCGGGAGACGAATCGACACATCATATGAGATTCAAATTGCCACCATTTGATGGAAAGTCGTCTTGGTCTATATACCTTAGACAATTTGAAGCTATTGCGACAGCCGATCATTGGACAGAACAAGAAAAGGCTGTCTCCTTGACTGCTGCTTTACGAGGTGATGCTGCAGATATCCTAAGATCGATTCCTAAGGGTCAAGAAAAATGTTACCAGACCTTGTTTACTCGACTAGACAAACGTTACGGAGATGCCCATCTACAACAAGTCTACAAGGCGCAACTAAGAAGTAGAGTTCAACGAGCAAGTGAAAATTTGCAAGAGTTTGAAGCAGATGTTGCTCGTATAGTACGGTTGGCTTATCCTGAGGTACCAGACAACATTTTGGAAGAAATTGCTGTAGATACCTTCGTCAATGGGTTAAAAGAAAGTGAATTGCAGAAAGCTTTACAACTAGCAAGACCGAAAGTTCTAGATGAAGCGCTCGCTATTGCTTTAGAACATGAAACAGCTAGTCAAACTTCACGGAGCCATCGAGTAGGAACCATTGAAGAAGGCGACGAACCAAACGATGAACGTCTGGAAGAGATGGTACGAAAAGTAGTTCGTAACACGATGCCGAAGAGACGCGAGCCCAGATGTTGGAATTGTGGTGACGTAGGTCACATTCGTCGTAATTGCAAGAAAATTATACAACAGTCGGAAAACTAGAACGGGTCGACACTAAGGGGCAACTGCCGACCTCGAGAAATACAGCCCCCATAGTAACTGTGAACATTACGTCCTCCGGTGGAATTCATAGCTCGTACATCGAGGGTCGTATTAACAATAAATGTAGATCGTTTTTGGTAGATACAGGTGCAACAAGAACTATTGCACGGCCAGAAGTAGTACGAGACCATCTTAAATTATCGCCTGCAACAGTAAAGCTTAGAAAAGCAACTGGTGAGATAATTAATACATATGGCGAGGCTAATATGTCAGTATCCATTGGCCAGACCACAGTGAAACATAGAGTATTAATTGCAGAGATCTCCGATGAGTTCATATTGGGGATGGATTTACTAAGGAAAGTTGGGGCTGTATTGAATGTCAAAGATGGAGTTCTCGAGATCAGTGGTGAAGAGTTGCCGTTTCATGAAGAGAAAGAAGATGTTATCAGCTTAATAACTACTTACGACGTAACAATACCTGGTAATAGTGAGAAAATTTTGATGACCAGACCTGATGGTTACTGCCGAGAGGGAAGTTTAAGGATGGTCGAAGATGTGAACAATGCCGAGTTCCTAACGGCAAAAGCTTTGGTGAGAATTCGAGATGTCGTTCCTGTAAGAGTTATGAATTTGAAGGGAACTGATATTAAGCTAAGTAAAAGAACTTTGATCGGACAGTGTGTTCCCGTGGCTTCGATTTGTTCCATGAATACTAATGAGAAACTGTCGAAATCTAAGTATCCAAAGGAGCTTGTTGAGACGATGATTAAAACGTGCCAAGATCTTGATGATGAACGAACTAAAAAAGTGAAGTCTATGCTGATAGAATTTCAAGATGTTTTCGCCATGGATAAGAAGGATAATGGCAAAACAAGCATAGTAAAGCATAAAATTAATACCGGAGACGCTCAGCCAATCAGACAACAACCTAGACGACTTCCATTTGCAAAAAGAGATGAAGCCGAAGACATCATCAAAGATATGAACAAACAAGGGGTAATTGAACCATCGAACAGTCCATGGACATCACCAGTAGTGCTAGTAAAGAAGAAAGATGGTTCAACACGTTTTTGTATTGACTACCGACAGCTCAATGCGGTAACTAAAAAAGATAGTTATCCTTTGCCGAGAATAGACGATACTTTGGATACACTTTCTGGTTCTCGTTGGTTTTCCACACTCGATCTGAAAAGTGGATATTGGCAAGTAGACATGGAGCCAGCTGATCGTGAGAAAACCGCATTCTCGATAGGATCAGGGCTTTGGCAGTTCACAGTTATGCCCTTTGGTTTATGTAATGCTCCGGCCACATTTGAAAGATTAATGGAGGCAGTTTTAAGAGGTCTAACATGGAAAACATGCCTGGTTTATTTGGATGATGTAATTGTAGTTGGAAGATCCTTCGATGAACATGTCAATAATCTGACCGAAGTCTTTCAACGATTGCGGGCAGCGAATTTAAAGTTGAGTCCGAAGAAATGTCACTTGTTTCGACGAGAAGTGAAGTACTTGGGACATATTGTAGCAAGTAATGGAGTAACAGCTGATCCTGAAAAACTTGCAGCAATTAAGGATTGGCCAGTACCAAGAGATAAACACGAAATTAGAAGTTTTCTTGGCCTTTGTACACAGTATAGACGTTTTGTCAAAGGATTTGCCAACATCTCCAAGCCATTAACAAAGTTGACAGAAGAAGGCAAAGAATATACATGGAGCGAAGAGTGCCAGAGAGCTTTCGAACAAGCAATGCAATGCAATGCTTCTAAATAAACCGGCAACTGCATCAACAGTTAGAGAGCTGTAGACACTTCAATATTTGGTAGCGTCTCTTCGTAGTCGTAATGTCTGCTGGAGATCTACATCGCGCAGGCCATCAAGGAAAAACTGAATGGTGAATTGGTGTAGGAACTCTTCCGGAGCTTCAGACCAAGCGAGTCGTGCCACCTTTTCTACTTCCTAGTTCTAGAGCTGACACGATGGTCTCATGGTTATTTTGTGCATCCTCTAGGATTATTTGAAAGATTTCGTCAGCCTTATCTCGAAGTGCTAATATGAGAGTAGTTGCTCTCTGTTCATTTGTCCATCCATTATTTTGGGCAACGGCTTCTAATTGTCTTAATCTAGCTCCACAACCAGGAGGTCTCACCGTAAAATGTAGGAAGCTTAATTATTCCGTTGACAGTGGGACAAATCTCTTCTGATTTACTCTCAACTCTCAGCTTCTGGATCTTTTTAATTTCCATGGGGATATATTCAAGCGTTCTCGTTACCTCATCGTGTCTTTTCTCTACTAGGCCTCTTGTTACTTCAATCTCTTTAATCATGTCTTCTTTTGTCTCTTCGATTTCTCTTTTCATATCTTCCTTTGTCCCTTCGATTTCTCTTTTCATATCTTCCTTACTCACTTTTGAGGTTTCTATTTTTTATATAAGACTCACGAACAACTTTCTGTCTTCCTGAAGCTGAAGAGAAACGGACAACGTTTCTCTTCAGCTTCTTTTTCTTCTCTTCAACGTTCTCTAGAGTTCCATCGAAGGTACGAATACCAAATCAGCACTTTAAAAGAATATTCCAGAAAAATACAGATAACGAGTTCGAGAACTGTGCTGACAAAGTGATTAATTCATTATATATCGTGGCTGAATGGATCAAGCAATTCAAAGCCATTAAAAAAAAGACTTCTAGAATTATTGTTACGTCAGAGCCGCAATTAGAACATTGTGACTCATAACTTCAACAAAGCTAATATTGAATCATTTCGAGAACATAATAAAAAGTCCAAAATAATAACTTCATCAAAATATAATCGAGATAGATATCGTAGAAGAGGAAGAAAATAAATATCATGAGAATGAAAGAGCCATTGAATTGCCTGAGAATAGAATATAGCATTAAAAAATATACTTACTTGTGTATAAGCTTCTGGGGGCCAAAGATAACCAGTAGAATGCTGCTCTAATACTAAACGCCACTGTTGACCACTGGAACCATTAATCTGAAATTTTTGTAACAAACTTCATAAATTATTCAAGTTACACTGTAATGACAAAATAAATTTCCCTTGATTACACTCCCTATAGCTTAAAGGATGAAATATTGCTAGCTTTACGCCCCAATCACCGATTATATCTGCTACACTTGCACATTAATAAACAAAAATAAATATTGTATTAGATATTATACCAACCAGTAAAGATATTATCTCCAAATTGTTGTCATGACAAATGTTAAGGCTATCCACAATCTCACCAATAGTACAGCTTCCTAAGCATCTTCCATCCGTCAGACTTATGAGAACTATAGTTCCATTCTCAAATCCAACCAAAGCATTTTGATTGCAATCCAAAGTTTGCCACCAGATAGCACTAGTTGGTTTTGAATCAGGAATTTGAAGGGGTCGAGGAAAATGTGTTAAGTCAGTCAAGGACCACTTGCAGTCAATCTTTTGTTTTTTGTCAACTAGACTTAAAGCTGGTATTATGTAGAGGGAACAGTCTAAAGCTAAAATTCGAAAGTAATTAATGAAAACGTTTTACATAGTAACGAATTTAAAAACAAAGGTATAGTAATAATTCTAAATGATTCTACCATAATCAGTTATGACTGCACAGTACTTTTACTTTTGTATCTACGGACTTTAATAATGCCTTTATTTTTCTGCTTCATTTTGGATAGCGTTGTTGGATAGCATCTGCGTGGGAACTAGCCTCCTCAAGAATTTCTCTTCAGTCGTCCCTATCCATCGCCTTCCTCCACCAAGCAAGTATTCCCATATTTCTCATGTCTTCATCGATGTTATCAAGTAGTCTTGTTCTGGGTTTTCCTCTTCTCTGACAAATGGGTCTATCAAGGAGCGTTTTCTAGCTGGTTCATTTTGTTCCATCCGCATTATAAGCCCTACCTGGTATATTCTATAAAGTTCGAAGTTGTATCGTCTTCTCCACACTCCATTGTCATTTATTGCTCCATAGATTCCATAGTACTTTTCTTTCGAAACATTCTAAAAAAGTTTCATTACTTTTTGTAAGAGTCCAGGTCCATATCCAATTGAACCATATGTTAGGACTGGGCGTTTTGTACAGTTTTATTTTTGTATTTCTCGATATAATCGTGGTTTATCTCTGCCACAGTATTATTTTCAGTGTAAAGTAGTCGTTCCCAGGTATACAAATTCGTTCACTGCTTCGATGACATCGTTTTCTATAACAAGTGGTCGTAGGATTTGTGGTTGCGTGCTTATTTTCATATACTTCGTTTTGTTGATTTTTATTATTAAGCCCATTTTTGTAACTGATTATATACTCCTCCATTTTAAATTTTTGGTGTTTCATATTATTGATATGCTGCACTGAGACATAGACCATAGAGAATTTGGTGATAGTGGTATAATGTTCTTACATTTATTCTTTTGAGAATCTTTCGTTTGAAGATAAGTACATGGAATGCATCTATTTTGTGTTTGTTTAATCTAAAAAAACGCCTACTCGCTATTAATATGCTTCTTTTTATTTCCTGCTATATGCTGATGCTGATATAATTTGTCATAAGAGAGCTTAGAAATATGAATTTATTTACAATCTTAAACTTTTAGTTCCCCACGCTAAAGTTTTGACCAGTGCTTGTATCTCTAGCCCTGCTATTTCGTATAAACGTAATTATTTTAGTTTTTCCTTAGGTAAGCATTTCCTAGAGTTTTCAGTCGGTGAAAGCAAACAGGCCTAGATCATCAGCATATACAGCAGTATCATCCATCAAAATGCTCAATCAGTGAGAAATTGTATGGATACAATCCAAGATCTTACAACATAAAGAGTGCATCGCAATTTGTTTAAGTGAACATTAGAAATCCAATACCCAATTACAAAATAACAATTTTATGGGTTTCAAATTAGTTTCTGCTTTCTGTAGAGATGAAGGCGAACATGGGTGCACAGCAATCTATATAAAAGAAAGCTTATCATGGAGGATAAGAAAATATATAAGTGCTATGGCAAAAGCATATGTTTTTGAATGTTCATGTGTAGAAGTGTGTTTCTCAAATTGCAAAATTTTAATTCTTTGTATATATCGTACCAAAGTCTTGTGAGGAGGAATTTTTAGATATTCTAGAAAATGTTTTAATGTATATTTCAGGTGAGAGCTCTCTAGTTTTAATTGCAGGTGATTTAAATGTACGTTTTAGGAGTCAAACTAAAGATATAACATACTTTCTCTATTTATTACAAACATTTAATATATTGCCATCAGTTTCTGAATATACTCCCATACGTAGAGCTACAAAGACGTGTATTAACATTTTTACAAACTGTGAACTTTGTGTATTTCTCGATATAATCGTGGTTTATCTCTGCCACAGTATTATTTTCAGTGTAAAGTAGTCGTTCCCAGGTATACAAATTCGTTCACTGCTTCGATGACATCGTTTTCTATAACAAGTGGTCGTAGGATTTGTGGTTGCGTGCTTATTTTCATATACTTCGTTTTGTTGATTTTTATTATTAAGCCCATTTTTGTAACTGATTATATACTCCTCCATTTTAAATTTTTGGTGTTTCATATTATTGATATGCTGCACTGAGACATAGACCATAGAGAATTTGGTGATAGTGGTATAATGTTCTTACATTTATTCTTTTGAGAATCTTTCGTTTGAAGATAAGTACATGGAATGCATCTATTTTGTGTTTGTTTAATCTAAAAAAAACGCCTACTCGCTATTAATATGCTTCTTTTTATTTCCTGCTATATGCTGATGCTGATATAATTTGTCATAAGAGAGCTTAGAAATATGAATTTATTTACAATCTTAAACTTTTAGTTCCCCACGCTAAAGTTTTGACCAGTGCTTGTATCTCTAGCCCTGCTATTTCGTATAAACGTAATTATTTTAGTTTTTCCTTAGGTAAGCATTTCCTAGAGTTTTCAGTCGGTGAAAGCAAACAGGCCTAGATCATCAGCATATACAGCAGTATCATCCATCAAAATGCTCAATCAGTGAGAAATTGTATGGATACAATCCAAGATCTTACAACATAAAGAGTGCATCGCAATTTGTTTAAGTGAACATTAGAAATCCAATACCCAATTACAAAATAACAATTTTATGGGTGTCAAATTAGTTTCTGATTTCTGTAGAGATGAAGGCGAACATGGGTGCACAGCAATCTATATAAAAGAAAGCTTATCATGGAGGATAAGAAAAGATATAAGTGCTATGGCAAAAGCATATGTTTTTGAATGTTCATGTGTAGAAGTGTGTTTCTCAAATTGCAAAATTTTAATTCTTTGTATATATCGTACCAAAGTCTTGTGAGGAGGAATTTTTAGATATTCTAGAAAATGTTTTAATGTATATTTCAGGTGAGAGCTCTCTAGTTTTAATTGCAGGTGATTTAAATGTACGTTTTAGGAGTCAAACTAAAGATATAACATACTTTCTCTATTTATTACAAACATTTAATATATTGCCATCAGTTTCTGAATATACTCCCATACGTAGAGCTACAAAGACGTGTATTAACATTTTTACAAACTGTGAACTTTATTTAGCAGAAGTATTAGATACTCATATTTTTGATCATCTTGGTCGAAAAATAACTTGCAGTATTAATGTAAACAAAAAAGAAAATATAAAAATTAAGAAAATCAGTACACAGTAAAGAAAATTTTAGGCAAATGCTGCAAGATGAAGACTGGGAGGAGCTTTTTTCAGTACCAAATTGGGATATAGAAAAGCAATGAGTTGTATTTATGAAAATCATTTCTTTGTTATTTGGCCAATGCTTTCCAGAAAAAATATAAATAAACATAAAAAACGTATCAAATACTATAATACAAATGAGATTAATCAATATAAAAGTCAGTAAAAGGGCAACAAGAGTTCGGCGTATTTTCCCATGTAAAATCCCATAAGAAATCGCTAAGGTTCATTCTGCTCATTTTTGACGCTTTTTTTGGTGGAGGCGCGACGGCTCGTCGGATCGCGACATATGAGGTATCGTTGGAAAGCGGAGGGGACGGGGAACAGGTTGAGATAAAAATCAAACGCAAAAACTGTGCCAAAACGGCGCTATATCGTATCTCTATTGTTATTGGTCAGATCGTGACGTATGAAGGCTCGTTAGAATGGTAAGAGGGTAGCGAATATGTTTAGATAAAAACAAAACGCAAAAGACAGTGCCAAAAGGACACTAAGCTTGCAACGTCCAAACGGCTCAACGTACAACAACGTGTGAGGTATCGATGGAAAGGGGAGGTGGTAATGAATATATTAGCATAAAAAGCAAACGCAAAAGACAATGCCAGAAGGACACTAAGCTTGCAACGTCCAAACGGTTCAACGTACATCAATGTACAACAACGTACAACAATGTGTGATGTTAAGATAAAAATAAAACGCAAAGACATCGGCGCTACGTTTGTAACGTCCTAACGGCTCAATGTCTGAGGTATCGACGAAAAGGGGAGGGGGTGATAAATATGTTAAGACAAAAAAAAGTCGTATCTCTGTTGTTATTGGTCAGATTACTACGTGTAATACGTTAAATGAAAAGGGGAGGTGACGGGAAATATGTTAAGACAAAAAACAACAAAGACAATGTCAAAAGGACATTACATCATATCTTTATTGCTATAGGCCCGATCATGAAGTACGATGGCGCTTTGGAAAGAGGAGGAGAAATATGTAACACAAAAAGACATTGCTAAAACGGTGCTATATCGGATCTTTGTTTAGCATAATAGATATTGGAGGAAAGTGAGGCTAACAGAGAATCATCACCAAAAAAAAAAAAACGGTGCTATATCAAATATTGGACATAGTTTGAATGAGATTCCGCGTCTATTACAGTTTATCGTCTCGTCACGCCACCTGTCGACCACATCTAGCACCTGACATCGTAAAAAAGACACACAGCTTCTCTCTCTCTCTCTCTCTCTCTCTCTCTCTCTCTCTCTTGAAACAATGTGAAAGGTTACGTTGCAAACGATATATAACGTACATCCACGTATGAAGTATTACTAGAAATAGAACATGAATCGAAGAATGTATACCATTCTTACAGTATGACCAAACCAACAAACATCCTCAATATAATCTTCTCTGATTAAATATGACTATAGACTGAACGTGAATTACTATACAGCACTATTATTTTGTATATGCGTATTTACGGTAGTTCGAGTAATAATATAAAAATTATAGAATACAAATGGTGAGTTGCATACTAATTTACGACAATTCGGGTAAATATACAAAATTAGCGAATACAAATGGTGAGTTGCATACTATATTTTATCTACGGTAATATTATGTTTTATAGGTTGGTATTGTGCTTCAGGTCTCTAGTAAAAAATAGCAACATAGACTGCATGTAAAATATGTTAGCACGGTCAGCAGTGAGTAATGGTTAAATTTAATGTTAGTATCGAAGCGATGGAATGTATGTGTAAAGTGAAATTATACAATGCATAAAAGGTAGTCAATTTGGTTCGAACATAAATTTGCTGAAAAAACATATGTTCTTAACAACAGTCACCAACGTGAAGGTACGACTACATCGACTGTCATGTTAGTAGGGATGATGGTTAGTAGGAATGAAATATTTTACATTATATGATAATATATTTAGCAGCAATATACTTAACTTTACTAAGATCAGCACATGATTTAACTTGGTTTAGTAGACATCTTTTTGTTGATCTGATGGACATCTTTTATGTTAAGACACTATGTTGTTCAGTCAAAAATGAATTATTGAGGGTTAGTCGATAACTATAGGTTACCTAATCTTAAAACTAGGGATTTCTCCGACTCCTGTTTTGGGACAGGCTATCGAAGACTTAAAACTAGGGATTTCTCCGACTCCTGTTTGGGGACAGGCTATCAAAGAACAGACTTAAAACTAGAGATTTCTCCGACTCCTGTTTTGGGACAGGCTATCGAAGACTTCAAACTAAATCGGGGTAAAGACAACCAGTATTGATTATCTTGCTAGGAGGCTGCACGAACACTAGATCCTAACTTAATAAGATCGGTTCATTAATTTGCCAGTGGTCCATATCAGATATCTTTTTAGTGGTCATAGCTAAACATCTTTTTTGTATATGTGCTAATCTTAAGTATCTTAATTAAAAATAATATATACAAAACTAAGATCTAGTAGAATTACCATATTATATAAACAACGATTAATGAGTGAAAGGTTGTGAAAAGGAATATAATAAAAGGGTCTGTTCCAGATATATTTAGCATTATGTTAGCTGTAATAAAGTTTTACAGTGACTATATTAAATCAACTAAATATGCTTATCGTAATTATATAAAAATGGTAAGTGATATTAAAGATGTTAAGAGAAATATAATGAAAAAATGTCTGATTCTGTTGTATTTATCAATATTGTAGTTGTAATAAATTCAGTTTTAAAAATGTCAATATACAATTAGCTTTACAGTTAAACAAACAGGAATAAAAGTTATGAGAGAGTTGGCATATTAAAATCTTGCTTTTTGTTAATCAACATCCATCTTAGAATCAATTAAATAGTGTCCCCATGGAAGCGTGTCATAAGTCTCCGGAATGTGATGTCTTTTATCATCATTGGGGCTAAGCGCAACCTTTTCCTGGGTAATTGTATATACACGATGTCTATCTGATCTTATAAGATTTTGCGAGGCAATCTTTGTTGTAAAGTTATTTAAACATTTGACATAGTCCTCGAATGTAATTTTAGTGTTTACAACAGATTTCTTTACCCCCTTCGCCTTCTTTGTCACACCATAATTTCGTACAATATTATCAATTTCATCATCCTCATACTCCTGTTCTTTCAACTTTTTACGTTTTTCTTTTAGCTCATCTTCAGTGGCAGCTACTTTTGTTGTATACAATTTAGATCGGAGCCCTATGTAGTCAGTCATAATGCGACCATTATTCTCATCCTTCATCATACCCAATACCTTCTTATTAACCTGAGGGATGCCGTAAATATTATCTACTGGGTAGTCAGACGTATCAAAATATTTATAGCAATCTTCTTTCATAGCCTCATATGGGTCTTGTTCACGTATCTCTACGATTACACTATCGGTATCAGTATAGCAAGTTGTAAAGTTTTCTCCGAACCTGCTGGCCAAATAGTCATATTGAAAATTATATATGGTTGTTTTAGCTAAATCCAATATACTCATTCCAACATAAATCGGTTTATCTAACCATATTTCTGCTCTATGCATCTCGACAGCAACCAAATTTTCATTAAAGATAGTAGCGTTTTTAAACAGGGGACTACTTATTCGTGCTTCAGCTCCATAACGACCCTGCCATTCCGTCAACAATTTAATATCAACGCGCTTGCGCACATTCTCCATGGTCTTACCAAACACAGCATTGTTCATTAATTTAAAAAGGTTCTTTTCAAAGTCATTCTTAGCATTTTTTCGGAGTTCAGTATTCAAGTCGATATATGGCGTAAGCCAAGCGCTCTGTTGAAATTTAAGTACCCTATGTATCTTTGTTAAAATTAACCCGTTAGCCAATGCCTGTTTTAGTGCTCTATAATGAATTACATATTTCCTTTTGGGGCTTAGGGTGGCCATCAATTTTGTCTGCTCTCGTGGACGTTTAGGAGGAAGCATAGTTTTTGGGTTCAAAGATTCTGGGCAGAATGGGATGTCTTTATGACGATCATGGAGATGTTGAGGGTATTCTAGATCAACCTCGAGAATGTACCCTTCAGAAGCATCATCAGGAATAGATATAACATCTATATTGGTATCGACCCACTCGAATCCACCATAGGGAAGATATTGAGACATTGCCCAACCATACTGATTATTAACGTCAAAGTACATAAGAAACGTTTTCGGTTTAGATGGGTCATAGTTGTTGATGTATGGATTGTTAGCGCATGATCGACGTTTACTACAAACTTGACTCAAACCGCCACGAATGCCACGCTCCACAAACAAAAACATATCTGGATCTGTTAAAAGCTCCAGTTCCTGTTTTGTATGTTTAAGCATTGCATCCCACGTGAAGCCGGGAAGAGTGAAGTAATGAGCTGGGTCAAGATTATATGTTTTGAGACAACTGGATCGGAACTGTTCAAAAACGTCTGCAAGAAGAAGGATGTCTGTTTTCATGTAGAGATCAACATAATCCCCGAGAGTGGAGCACGAGAATGAAGACCAGACATCTTGGGCTCTACGATAATGTCGACGAGGACATGGTTTATCCTCAAGTTTATTATAAAAGGACTCAATGGGGGGTAGAGACATTTCAGCAAATTTTTTAAATGAATCAATATAATCATAAGGCATGATACCTTTCTTGGTTAGAAGACTGAATTGCTCCTCAGGAAGCGATGAAAATTGGGACTTGAGATTAGGATATTCTACCAAATACGAAGAAAGTTTATCGAGGGAAGATGCCATGAATCGAAAACTATCGATAAAACGGAATTTAATTCGAGCGTCATCAATGTGTTTCGTAAAAGAGATATATTTTTCCTTAGTAATAGGAAGAAGATCTACGGGGCCTTTGATGTGTGTAGCAATATCATTAACAATGAAGTGGGCGTCATATCCTGAGAGGTTATGAAATATCACTGGAATAGTGTGAGCGTCTTTATAATTAATGTTACAGCCTTCATGAGCTGCACCTCTGTAATTATTTTCTGGTATGAGGTGATCGTGGTCTCGTACTTTCTTATCACTGGGGGAGAAGCGCTGCTCGCAGATATGACAATGAGTGGCTGCATGAAAATCACTCTCTTGCTGAGATGTCATATTTATATCATACGGGCACAAAAACACTGGTGACACTTTCTCTGCAAGCTGATTAAGTTCATCTGCAAACCACTTCATGCAATCCTTTCCTCGATATGAGCTATATGTCGACAAAGAATCATCATAAGAACATTTAAAGAAATAACCAACTGCTACAGGAATATGCTCCTGAGGTTTTTTTGGATCTCCCGTGCGTATCAAAGCACTTTCGAGATCCGCGTATACGGCAAAGGGGGCTTTAATCTTATTCCTGTAATTTTTGAATTTAAGCATTTTATGTCTTTCGTCAGGCATTTTAATAACAGTCTCATTTTGTTTTAAGCAGTCTATTGTATGTTTATTTAATGTTTCTTGTGATCGGTAGTAATGAAGGCATCGGTCGCAAATATATTTTGTTCCATTTTCATTACTTAACTGTTTAGAGAGTAGGCGTGACAAATTTTTTATCCATACATAATGATATCTAATCGGACCTTCTACATCATCATATTTATCTCGTATTAATAATAGGTTAATATGTTGATCCTTCTTATTCTTTGTTAGGAAGGCTGGCAGGGTCGTAAAATCTCTTTGTTCTTTTTTTAGAACATAAACATTGATGGATACATCGTTTTGTTTCTCAAAGTGTAGAATCTGCTTAATAGTCATGGGCCACTGAATTCCCTTTAGCTTTAACACTTTAGAGTAGTGCGGGTATGAGCTCATTAAAGCAGAGTTATTTCGACACGGATATAACGCTGATACAACGGCCCACGCGAAGCACGCCTCATCATCATTTTTAACATTAATACATGCTTCTTTTCTTTTAATCTGAGGAGGAAGTTCAATATATGATGAGCCTAGTTGCGGTGTAAATTTATTAATGTTTACCCCCAGGTTAACAACAGCCTTTAGTGCCCATCCAGAATCACGTTCTTGGAATTCTTCCAAGTCTCTGTTGATGGGCTCCACCACTTTCTTTTCAAACCACTCATCAAGATTGGTGTCTCGATAGATTGGTGAGTTCGATGTGGTGAAATATTTTGTATCTTTAAGGATTTTCTCTCCGCTAGCTATCTCGAAGTCTCCACCAAATACCATATTCACCTTTACTGCCTCATCTTTCTTGAGTGCATTTTGAATTCTCCGCTTAAACAGGGCTTTGCAATCATCAAGAAAACTGCCAGGGTCCTTGTGTTTGAGGTTTGAGATGACTCCCGTTCTAATTCTCGAGTTGAATGCTGATATGGAGTCATCCCATTGTACCCTCTTGTAAGCAGTCTCCGGTCGAATGTTAAGCCCCGCCCCCTTCTTCTGTTCGGTCTTCAGTTGGTTTCTTAACGTTTTTACTTGCCGCATCTGGGCTTCAAGGTGCTGCTTCTCCCCCATCGTTTTTGCATATCTCATAGAGTCCCTAATCTTTTTGACTGCTTTGGTACATTCTACCAATCCTTTTCGTACATTTTGTTCATTATAATCAGTTCTGATTAAGCCTAAGATGGATGCTATAATTGTAATAAGTTTGGCCAACATGTTTATACCAAAAATATAAAATTAAATTATAAACAAAAAATTTAAAAACTAAATATGATTAGAAACCAAAAATTTTTTCTAAACCAAAATATCATAAAAACCCAAAATCTGAAATTCAAAATTTATTTAAAAAAATTGAAATCAGAAATTCAAAAATTATCAAAATAACCAAAAAAAATCCAAAATTTTCAAAAATTTAAAAACTTTATGAAAATATCACTCACCAGAGCACACTTTTGAATGATTAAAGACTTACCAGAGCACACGTCTGATCGCTAGGAATATCTGAAACAGAATAAAGGAAATACCTTAATGCTGGGTATTAAATATACTTTTTAGTCGAACGGAAGACTGAATGGTTCATAAAAGGCCCCTGAAATGTATCGATTTGTGTTTGTTCTTCCATAACAATCAACGTAAAAGTGCTACATTTAAGACATTTATTGAACTTGGTCACATGTACTCCTTACTCATTCTATGAACGATACAAGGAAGTATCAGTACTACCAACATAAAAAGAAGCAGTACTGCCAACTATAAAAAAAATTTTATTAGAAAGTAAAAGATACTCTGTGCTAATTAGATTGGTGTAGGTATATAAAATTATACGTTGACTCATTCATAGTGCATTCTATATCATTCTATCACAAGAAGGAGTCATGGTTAGGAATTGTAAGAGTTGTCTTCAGGAGTATCCCGATGTCACCTCAAGCGAATTTTGTGATACCTGTTACATTAAAGGAGGTTTAAATGGCGGAAAGTGGGTTCCATATAATTCTTCTTCCTGATCTAGTTACGAAGATTTTAAAGAATGTCATTTTAATTATGATAGACGTCAGCTACTTTGCGAAAGATGTGGAAAATGTATAAATAGAACCGATATATATCGATATATGAAAAATAAACACGGCATTGAAAACTATTCAGTTAGATTTACATAAACTTTCGATGAGGGAACTCCCACCACCACTTTCATCACTAACACACTCTAACTATTAGCAACAAGTTTTCATTCATCGAATAACAGTCAAAAGCAGACACATCAGTTGCTACAATATAAAACAATACATTCAGTTAAACTTGATCAAGACATGTATGGAGCAAGAATTTATTCGAGCCAACTACGCAGGCGCGTGTTTATCGGCTAGTTTAATCTTTTATGAAGTTGCCAGGCAGTATGGGATAGCAACAAAAGTGGTAATAGGTACAAAGGTCTACTCAAATGGCATACGGCACTTTTCTGGAATAAATATAATGAGATAGTATTCGATCCAACAGATGCAAGTACAAAACATCATTTACCTCATCAAATTGAATTTATGATGAAAAAAGGAATATTTATATATAAAAGCGGTGAAGATAGAAAAATGGTTGATATTTATCATGATTTTAAGAAAAGCAAATCGACGATAGCATATTTCACAGAGGCATGTCTACTGGACATACGAGAAAATATTTTTAACACTGTAGCAAAAATACTTTAAAAAAATACATTAATAAATAAAATGTACCTCAATTCTCATCAATAATATAGGTAACAGCGCATGATGTTTAGTTGACATAGGTAGAACTGACACCCTACACAGGTGTGACCAAAAAAAAGTGTAATTTAAATAATAATACATCACTACTAAGTGCCCGCTCAGGCCGCCATCTTCTTGCACACCAACAGAGGGTATCAGAGACATGTAGACGCCATCAGTAACACATATGCAGAGACACAGAGGATAGCAGAGACATGTAGACACCATTACTGACACGCTAACAGAACAGCATAGGCTACCACACAGGAGCACCAGACGTCATCAGATACATGCTAATAGAAGTCATAGGCGACCACACAGGAGCACCAGACGTCATCAGATACACGCTAACAGAAGTCATAGGCGACCACACAGGAGCACCAGACATCATCAGATACATGCTAACAGAAGTCAGAGGTGACCAAACAGGAGCAGTGACACATATGTAGAGACACAGAGGATAGCAGAGACATGTAAACACCATTACTGACACGCTAACAGAACAGCATACGCGACTACACAGAGGCACCAGACGTCATCAGATACATGCTAACAGAAGTCATAGGCGACCATAGAGGGATATCTGAGACGTACAAACGTCATCAGAGACATGATAACAGAAGGGTGCAGATGTATAAAAATAAGGACTCAAAGTCAAGAATTCATTGGTAACATGTCTCCAAACAGAGCGGTTCAAGTAAAGAAACTTGCTGCAATTGTGAGAGAAAAGTATAAAGCTCTTAGAAGAATGCAAGCTGATGACAACGAACTTCTACAGACAACGTTTAAGCCAATAACTGCACCTCTTAAAGAAATAGCCAACTATGTGAATGTCCCTAAACCAGACCCCCACGAAGATGATTCACAAACTCATCCGCCATCACAGGTCAGTGATGACATCGAACCTCTACATACGCAAATATCGTACAACCCTTATTTAGAAATATATACGCAAGATTTAGGGAATGTAGACCAGATATACGGTCCACATGTTAATTGGTCTACTGGAGAATGGTCGTTTGGAAATAAAACAATTGAGTTCGGTAAAGATAGCATTCAAATGGATTCACACATTTTTACAGCTACACCTGGCCTGTACGACCTGATCTTCTCGAAAGAACCTACACAATATACACTAGCCGATCAGACAATCTACAAAGCTCTTCTAGACATATCCGGCGCACATAAAGATGGGCGAGGTCGATTACGTCATCAATCTCACACCATAAAATATGAAAAAATTATTAAGCCGATGTATTTGGGTAATAAAAAAAGAAGACCACAGACCTTACACGGTACCGCAAAAAATGTCGAACTACATACCCACGTAGAAGATACAACACACACACAACAACAACAACAATGTAAAAGAAGACATATATCACAGAAGGCTCACGATACAGAAGACATGTCAAGTTCAAAGAAAAATCATGTTGATTTTACCGCAAGAGCTGTTAAAACAAGGATTCGTAATATAGCACAGAAACAGATATTTGTCCAGTTGGAAAAGTTATGGTCCCTATATAAAGAACATCATGACCCAAACATGCTTGTAGAAGGCCTTACAATTCTTTCAGAAGCCGACGCTTTAATGGGGAAAGAAGCAGCTGAAATCGTAGACGAACTGAAGTACCTAGATATTATTGAGTAATAACAGGCACATACTTCACGCGAACAAGAAATTTCAGAACAACTAAGAAACTTTCGAAATTAAAGTTCATCATCTGCTCAATAACAGATACTAAATCTGACCTTTAAGAATGAATATAATAACAAAGTTGCGTGTGTGTATGTTTTATATGTAATAATTTGTATCAAATAAACATTACCTCTCCTATTAGATTTTAACAGCCTTAACTATAAAAAAAATATTAGAAGTCACAGGTATTCATAGAGATTCCTAAGGATATTTGAGACATCAAGCATTCCCAAAAAAAATTTAGAAAGAAGAAGAAAAAGAAAACCCTCGTCAAGACATTGTTTATCAACTAAAGACATAAGACGGCTAAAGATGAGTTCAAATGAAAACATTGATGCGAAAAGAACAAATCAGAGACCAAGTTCTGAAAGTGGACAGCTGCATGAGGAATTGAACAAAATATGGCTCCTATATAATGAAAACAACGATCCGACTTTCCTAGTAGCCTTGACAAATTGACTAAAACATACATTAAGAAGAGCATGTGTTTCAGACAAAATAATTATATAAAAGATTGTACATATTTACACTGTAATAAATCAATTAAAAGTCAACTAATGGTTATTTTCTTCTTCCACAGCATCATTCTAACTCTCGTAGATAAAATATAGTATGCAATGCCTCTTAAGAGTAAGAAGATAAAAATAGTATGCAGCTCTTGGTCATATATTTGGCATTATTATTTTAAATAAAAAAGTATTATAAAACATGTGAGAGAGAAGCCGCTATTTTCGAAATAAAACGTCAAATCAATTACAAATATAAGGTGCACCATACAATTTAGAAAAAAATAAGAAAGAAATAAAATAAGATAATGTACCATAAAGAGCTGTTATTTTTTAAAATAAAACGTAAACTCAGTTAAAAATATGTGGTGCATTATACAATTTAGAAAAAAACGCAGGAAATAAAAAAAAAATAAATAACAATAAGACATAAGAAATAAAATTATATTTACTACAAAAAAATAACTTACCTTATATTATTCACGCACACACTATATAACTGTACACAATATAGTTCATCTGAGACTGCCAGAAATACTATGTATGATTCGTGCAAGATTCGATTATTTATACTCTCAGATATCGCAACGTAAATTCTAGAATAAAATAATATATTTTTCTGTTTTTATTAGTAAAAACCACAAGATAAAATATTTTATATAAAATTATGATTGTGGTACGCGAGCCGTTATTATCAATTTACAAACTTGCAAATGTGGTTACCGCTATCATTTTTTACTTCCTATTACGAGTAGTCTTATCATGAGGCCTCATCCTGTTTGTAACTAAAATGATTAAAATAAAATATGTGTGAATTTTAAAATATTTCTATAAAAATTTCAAGTCTTTGATTTTTGGCAATTTTAAACGTAAATGGTCAGTGTACACTAGGATTGATTTCATCTAACTGCCATTGCGTACATTGACTATTAACATAGCAATTTTGATCTTGTTTTCAGAACTTCGACCGATGTGGGCCCCGAACCATTTATACAGATTTTTGGACCCATGAGTGTCTTCTCGTGCCTACTCCTCGCTTGGTATCTATCCTAAAGTATCAACTGCTGTATCTATACTTGTCATGTCCTGGTATATAGCCTAGATAGTAGAGTGTTATTTGTTTAATTGTGTTCACTATTTCTTTATCTTTTCCGTAGATTCCCTCTATGTTGGTGCCATGTTCGGTGAAGAATGTGTTGGTACACTTGAATCTCGATTTTTTCATGAGCGTCTCTGTCAGCGTTCGTGTCTCCACATTTCTAGATAGATTTTATAAAGATATAATGTGTATTAGTACAGGAGAATTGGGAATTTAACGTTGGTTCGTTTTATGATGTTTTTAGCCATAATTATTGATCGTATCGCACTTGGTCGGTGATTTTCGTAATATGTATGAAAAGACCTTTCTAATGGTATACTGGATGTAGCACTTGGTGCAAAATTGAGGGAATTAGGGTTTGCTAGAGATCAAACTGCGATAAGAGATTTTTCTATGCCAATGGTTTTGTTTTATCGTCAATAACAATAAATAAGCATTTACAGTTCGACCAAGTTATCACAACGGTCTTTATGGCATTGTACCCTATATATTTTGAACGGATAAGCGGAAATCGACGTATGACCCATCAAATTAAAGGATTTTAAATGATGAATTACATTTATGCTGTCTGAATTAAGGAAATGCTATGTATAAGGTCTCTTTGACACCCTATCGTTTATTATTAGCTGAATCTTGTCGTATGGCACCTTAAATTACAGGGTTTCGAATGACGAACTATGTTGTGAGATCTGTTCTATCACAATTTTTATGTTTAAGGCCGCTTGGCGCCTTATCATATGTTTTTATTTGAATATATATATATATATATATATATATATATATATATATATATATATATAATATATATATATATATATATATAAATATAAATTGATGCTTATACTCTTATGAATCAGTTTTTCGTATGTAAACCAAGATGGAGGTGTGTTTAATATGTATGTTACTGCTGCTTTTCATAGCAGCAGCAGAAAGTCTTTTCGGAAAACGATGCTACGAGTTTTTTTCATCGATCTATGTATATATCCATGTATATAGATAACAGTTAAATAGCCCTATCCATATATAAATATAATTTATATATGGATGGGCTTAAACAAAATCTAAAAATGATATTTTGCCCAGGTGAAGCGGGTGAAAGATATAATTCAGTTGTTAGAGCCATGAACATGTGGGAAGATGCTTCGAATTTGCATTTTATCAGAGTGACTATTCATGTTCCTACATCAGATATCTGTGGCAGCTAAAAGCATACTATTGTCACTCCAACTGCAGAGGACAGTACAAGTCGTTTTGATGATCCTGATCGAGTATTAGTGTATTCTTATTTTAATATCCTGTAATGATCTTCTTCTTAAGGTTCCATCTTCTAACGAAGGTTGGATATCAACATGGCAATTCTTACTTTACTTACAGCAGCTCTAAATAGTTGGCTAGAGCTCAGACTAAACCATTCCCTTAGATTTCGTAGCCAGGAGGTTCGTCTTCTTCCTACATCTCTTTTACCTGTAATGATACTTGTGTAGAACTATATTTAGACTTGGATGAAATAAATCGGATTACAAATCTCGTTATGGTCCTTGTTCATGAACTTGGTCATGCTTTAGGTTTAGAACATAGCGACCATAAGAAAGCTGTATCCGTCGTCCATATTGATGTACCTGATATTTTGTTCTTATGTAGAGAATATAAATATTGAGAGTTATATGTCAAGATGTTTGTTGGTTTGGGCATACTAATAGAACGAACGAACTGTGTACAGCAGTATACGAACGAATTGATATACGTAGCAGTGACCATCGAATTCTACATCCATGAGATATGTTGAATAAGTTTTAATAGATAAGTATGCTACCTATTTGCTAAATTTTACTATAAGGAGCATACACGTCTATGTATGTTAAATCATTGGGATGTGCTACTTGTATAAGATCCTTTAGTATGCTACCATGTTTTACTTTCCTCTATCATTTTTCTTTTTTTCTTTTCTCTAACATTCATTACTAAATTCAGTACTAAATTCTCACTGACCACATTTAGCTGAGTGTATGTAGAGCAGAGATAGTTCAGCAGGCTTGTTCTGAGCCGTGATCGTACAGCTGATATATATATATATATATAGATATATATATATATATATATATATATATATATATATATAATATGTCTAGTAAGATACGTTTGTTGGTCTGGCTTTTGACATTCTAGATGGCAGCACTTATTATAAATTTAATTTAAACTTATTCGGAATTCCTTGCCCTGACGAAGACTTAGTTTCCCAGTTGACATATTTACTGGCTAAAGTCAGCTTATTTTATATATAAATTTGTAATATATACATAAAATGATAATAAACTTGTGTTATCCTAATGTAGGTTTCTTTATTAACGCATAAGGGTGTGGATCAATGAAGCAAGTTTTATCTTTAACATTTCTTTATTTCTACATTCATTTTATTATATACATTATTTCTATGGGCGACATCTAATATGGGATTAATAACTATTGCAGTTTCATGTATACGATTTTGGAATCGTATGTGGTTCAGCATTTCAAAATGTAGTCCCTTTCCGGTTTGTAAATAAAATATATTTTATTTAAATCTTCATTAAACGTAACTTTCTTCGTTATTTTCTTCATCTTTGTGGGAGCGTTGAGCTTTTTTTTAGATAAAATAGTCAGGTCTATAGCGTTTGTGTAGGAACCGATGTTAAAAACGTGTTGTTTGTAGATAGTAAAAGCCCCAAGCTGTTAACTCTATTACTGGTTTATTTTCCTTCAGCCTCTAAAAGTTTAATCTTACATAAAATTGATTGTGCTCAGACGTACAATCGTCAAGACACATTATGATTGACTAATGAAATACCGCAATAGTTTTCTCTTTATCTATATATCTTTAACGTATATTCAACAATCTATTAGTTACATCATTCTAATAATTAAGCGTCTGTGTGGTTCGAAAAAATGATTTTAGAGAGGTCAGTCTAATGACTAGATCTCTGGTATGGAGCAAACATAACATTCCATTTAATATGCTACCTACATATACTTGACATTTACAAACAATACACATAATCTATAATTTTTACGCAAATCCCGTTGAGTTAGAACACTTATTTATAAATCAGATCCGTTTTAGTCTTTGAGTTTGTTGACTGTTATCCAGCAAGCTTATTGTCAGGGCATTTGGATGGTTTACCAGACGTTTTAGGTACAAAAAGTACAAAAAACGAGTACTTTACTGATCGTTAGTATTTCTAGATCACAATAATATCTTTTGTTTGATACGAAGCATGATGCGTTCTGATATAGAACGTAAAACTTTAAATTGAAATCTTTCCATTATGGCTCCCATAGGTCCAGACCAGTGTAAGTATTGAAAACTTACAGTTTGTTATGAATGGACAATTTTGAATGTCCTGCCCAGTATCCAATAGTGTTTACGAAATTTTATATAAATAATATGTTGCGCTTTGGATTTATTGATCTTAATGAGTCATCTCTTTGTCTACTTTCAATGTCCCTAATATACCTTTGAAGAGATTCTATAGCTGTTGCAGAATTATTATCTGTAACTAACATAGCAGTGTTATGTCGTGCGTAAATGTAATGTAATGTCGTGCGTCTTCATATATATGGTCATTGTACACTACACCATTCACTATTTTAAAGCACATTAAGGCTCATTAAGCTGAAAGAAATGAAACAAGATGTATTGTATATAAATTTATTATGGATATCTAAACATTACATTATAATTCATTATTCCATGATTAATACATTTACATTTTGAAAAAAGTCGTTCAGATTCATCGTTGGAGCAGAATGCTGTGAATTGGTTATTTTTCTTTACATGTTCCATAAGTTTGTATGCGTATCCTTTTCTCCGATACTTTGGTAATGTATATATGTAATCTAATACTCTCGGTGCATCATGATGTCCTAGTGGATCAAAGTCGCATTTTGATAATAGAACGAACGATGCTGGTTCTCCGCTGACATATAGGATGTAGCAGGTAATTTTCATGGTTTGGATCCATTGATCAATAAGTATGTCATCTAAATTTAATTGCTTAATTTTCTGACTGCGTTCGGACCTCTGAACAGCTCAATTTTTTCCATCATACTCCGCCGAATGATTGATTGATACTGATTTTGCATTATTCGTTTAATTATGTATCATCTGTCAATTTTACAGGAGTGGGGAGGACCTCAGATATTACGTTTACAGACCGATTACAGCTAATAAATATACAACACAATACCCACCTACAAAACATAATATTGCCATAGATAAAATATAGTATAATCACCATTTATATTCGCTAATTTTATATCTCACCCGAATTGTCGTAAATAGTATATTCACCATTTGTATTCTATAATTTTTATATTATTACTCGAACTACCGTAGATACGCATATACAGAATAATAGTGCTGTATAGTAATTTACGTTCAGTCTATGGTCATATTTAATCAGAGAAGATTATATTGAGGATGTTTGATGGTTTGGTCATACTGTAAGAATGGTATACGTTCTTTGAATAATCATGTTCTATTTCTAGTAATACTTCATACGTGGATGTACGTTATATATCGTTTGCAACGTAACCTTTCGCATTGTTTCAAGAGAGAGAGAGAGAAGCTGTGTTGTCTTTTTTACGATGTCAGGTGCTAGATGTGGTCGACAGGTGGCGTGACGAGAGACATAAACTGTAATAGACGCGGAATCTCCATTCAAACTATGTCCAATATTTGATATAGCACCGTTTTTTTTTTGGTGATGATTCTCTGTTAGCCTCACTTTCCTCCAATATCTATTATGCTAAACAAAGATCCGATATAGCACCGTTTTAGCAATTTCTTTTTGTGTTACATATTTCTCCTCTTTCCAAAGCGCCATCGTAACTTCATGATTGGGCCTATAGCAATAAAGATATGATGTTAATGTCCTTTTGACATTGTCTTTGTTGTTTTTTGTCTTAACATATTTCCCGTCACCTCCCCTTTTCATTTAACGTATTACACGTAGTAATCTGACCAATAACAACAGAGATACGACTTTTTTGTCTTAGCATATTTATCACCCCTCCCCTTTTCGTCGATACCTCAGACATTGAGCCGTTAGGACGTTACAAACGTAGCGCCGATGTCTTTGCGTTTTATTTTTATCTTAACATCACACATTGTTGTTACGTTGTTGTACATTGATGTACGTTGAACCGTTTGGACGTGTGCAAGCTTAGTGTCCTTCTGGCATTGTCTTTTGCGTTTGCTTTTTATGCTAATATATTCATTACCACCTCCCCTTTCCATCGATACCTCACACGTTGTTGTACGTTGAGCCGTTTGGACGTTGCAAGCTTAGTGTCCTTTTGGCACTGTCTTTTGCGTTTTGTTTTTATCTAAACATATTCGCTACCCTCTTACCCATTCCAACGAGCCTTCATACGTCACGATCTGACCAATAACAATAGAGATACGATATAGCGCCGTTTTGGCACAGTTTTTTACGTTTGATTTTTATCTCAACGTGTTCCCCGTCCCCTCCGCTTTCCAACGATACCTCATATGTCGCGATCCGACGAGCCGTCGCGCCTCCACCAAAAAAAGCGTCAAAAATGAGCAGAATGAACCTTAGCGATTTCTTATGGGATTTTACATGGGAAAATACGCCGAACTCTTGTTGCCCTTATACTAAAGTCACTTAGATCTTTTGTTAATGTTAAGTAGAGTAGATAACCATTACAAAGATGAGTACAAACAAATAAACGTCAGTATAATAAAATGCTTGTGGATTCACGAAAAAATGCAGTATGGCAAGAAATATATATATAATAGTCAAAATAAGTCAAAAAGTCTATGGAAAATCATTAAAGAAATCACACAGATAAATTCGATCGATAATAATGTAGCTATACTAGGAGATCCAGTCATGGTAAGTAATAATTTTAATGAATATTTTTTAAATGCTGCTACACATCTTTTAGAAAATATATCAAAAATATAATTCAGCACCAAAATACAGTTGAACAAAAACTCATTTTTTCTAACGCCAGTAACTATAATGGAGTAATTGAAATTAATTAGAAAATTGAAAAATAAATTCACTTCAGGTTATGATGGGATACCTACAAAATATAATAAAACTGTGTGCATATGAGCTAGCTATACCATTATGTCATATAATAAACAATACCTTCATAAATGGGATATTTTCCAGACAACTTAAAAATAGCTGTAGTAAAACCAGAGTATAAAAAAGTGATGATGAAGAAGTAAAAGACTTTACTAGAACATTATCGTCTGATAAGCCTCTTAACCACCATTTTCTAAGGTTTCTGAAACAGTCATGTGTGTCGGGCTTCTCAGTGTTTTTTCTATATTGAGTGACTGTTATGCCATGCAAAACATGAGCACCTTAAGAAAAAATCTATAGAGACTGCCATTTATGATTTAATAACAAAGATAAATGAGGGTTATGAAATCAAAGATATATCCATATGCATATTTTTAAATTTATCAAAGGCATTTCATACTTTAAATCACAAAATACTAATGGAAAAGCTTTACAGATGGCATTAGAGTGTCAGGTTATAATTAGATAAAATCATACCTATCAAACAGAAATCAGAAAGTAAAATTTGAGTATGAGGGAAGAAATTGCTTCTCTGATGAAGGTCTTATTTCGGTGGGAATTTCCTCAGGAAGTAATTATGGGTCATCTTCTACTTTGTTTTTTATGTAAATGATTTAGCTTTAGACATAACAGATAACAATCAGAATACTCTTATTGTGAAATTTGAAGATGATACTAACATTTTAAGTATAGGGTCATCCTTGAATAATTTATTAAGTATCGCTAATATAATAGATTAGATAAAGCACAGAGATGGCTCAATATGAATAAACTGATACTGAACAGAGAAAAAACAAATTATATCTGTTTCGTCACTAAAACAAATAATAGTACCTTACCAAAAACTGTCTAAATTCAATCGCAAATGGTTACTCTAAACCAAAGCACAAAATTTCTGGGGGTACGTATTGACCAAAATTTAGATTTTGGACTGCATATAAATGAGATCTGTAACAGGTTAGCATCCATCTGCTACTCTTTCAAAATAACAGCAAATTATTTGGACGAAAAATGTAAATAAGTTGTATATTTTTCAAATTTTCATTCTCTAATGCGATTTGGAATAGTTTTCTGGGGGGGAAGTGGTAACGCTGAACAGGTATATAACAAAAAAGAGCAATCAGAACTCTACTTAACTTGAAATACAGACATTCATGTAGAGGTAATTTCAAAAAGCTAAACATACTAACAATGGCTGGAACATACATATATGAATGTTTACTTTTCATTTTAAAAATAGACATAAATTCTTGAAACACATAACAAACCATAATACTAATACACGAAACAATTTCATAAACGATAATATACCAATACATAGACTAACAGCTTATGAGAAAACTACAGAATATGCCTGTATTAAATTCTTTAATAAACTGCCTTACAGCATCAAAATAGAAACTGACATAAATAAATATAGAAAGTCTGTTCAACAATTGCTCACACACCTTGAACCATACAAAGTGGAAGAATACCTTCAAGCTGACCTGCAGGGATACTGAGAGCTCTTACCTGAATCTAAATGTCACTGTTATTATCATTATATTTTAATGTTACTTTTATGTTAAGTGTAGGTTGTTACAGCAACCATTATAGATTGTAATTGACACCATTCTCTCTATTGACAATTTATATTTGTGTGTAACTTGTGAATCCTGAGAATAAAGCTTTTTTCTATTCTATTCTATACCATAGTTTTAATTGATTTATTAAAGGAGGTTTCTTTATTGTATAATTCGGCATCTTTCACAGTCTTATCCAGTGCTAAGTTAAAAGAAGGCACGATATAACGTCTCCCTGTCATAACTCGATAGGTGTTCCAGAGGCTTGTACAAAATAAATAAATATTTCCACTTCACAGACAACTTTACTCATCGTCGCTTTTATAAGTCTAATTATTTTATCAGGGATGTTATGTTAACTCATAACTTCATATAGTTTAAATTTAAAATTTAAAAAATGTAAATTTAAAATTTACAAAGAGATGAAAAGTATCAATAATTCGTTAGTTTTTCCTGATATTTGACTTGGCACGAGGATTTATCCCACTGTACATCTACCCCATGTAAAACCACTTGGGTGTTCATCAAGGAGTTGTTCCACATATTTATTTAGATTACTTTATATGTTAAAGAATATCTTATATATTATGTTCAAGATAGTTATATCTCTGTAGTTATACACTTAAGTAATGAATACTAATGATCTGGGAAATATCATCGGTTTCCTAACCGGATACTGCCGCTTCAAGGGACACATGCATAAAATCGGACTGACAGAGAATGTGAATTGCAGATTTTGCCAGGCTGATGAAAAGTGGAACACTTTCTATGCAACTGTCCAGGGTTGGGTAGGATAAGGCTCAATACATTTGAGCATTCATACAGCTTCTGCTTTTGTTTTTTTTTTTAAGTTATTTCTGCTACTGTGTAAAGGTTGTGGGAGTTTGAAGAACATAAATGAATTACTTTAATCAGTGTTGTTAACATTGTCAATAATACCTGTTAATAATTTTTGGTTTTGTAGCTTTTATGAACCTGTAGAAGTTACAGCCTTGAGTTTCCAGATATTATGCTTTACTTGTTGAATTTGGCAGAAATGGCGTTCTTTCTAAATTTGATGTATTGATTGGTGGTTCAATCCATCTAATTTGTTGTGCTAGGTTACTAGTGCAAAGAGTCAAGTGAATAGGTGATTTCTTATTATTCACTAAAGTGAATCTGCATTTTAAATGATCAAATTACAGTGTTTGATTGCTTCCAAAAGAACTTTACCACATACATTCTCATATTCTCCATTCCAAACTAAATGATGAGTATTTAAATCACCCGTTATTTTTCTCAAAATATGCAAATCAGCAGTTAACCTCAAGTTCTATCAATATTTTATTGAATATACTTACAGACTACCAACAACCAGGTTGCAGAAGGATCAAAACAAAGTGCTTCAATTTGCTTAAAGCTATCATTAAACCATGGTATCCTTCTCAAAACAGGTGTTAGCTCTCCATAGGTATAGTACAGGACTACATCACCCTCACTAAAAAAATAAATAATAAACTTTGTATTGGGAAGTTTTGGTATATCAGCAGAACTTGTTTTTTATTTATTTTAAATTAGCTTATAATAACACACCAAGAAATAAGATTAATTACTATTTATAACTGGGAATAAGCCACAATTAAAGATAAAAAATACGTTTAATTGACATTTCAATTTCCAATTCTCAAATCGTTCTCAAAATACAAACAGTAAATTTACTGTTTGTATTTTGAGAACGATTTCCGAATTGGAAATTGAAACGTCAATAAACGTATTTTTATCTTTAATTGTGGCTGTAAATTTACTGTTTGTATTTTGAGAACGATTTCTGAATTGGAAATTGAAACGTCAATAAACGTATTTTTATCTTTAATTGTGGCTTATTCCCAGTTATAAATAGTAATTAATTTACAATGCCACAAGAAAATAGCTTCAGAACAATATTAAGAAATAAGATGTTGGGAAATGGATGAATTTATCATTCCAGGAAAAGTAATAAAACAAGTGAGGGATACACTGCATAAAGTTATATGTAAAGTACAAATGCAGCCCCCCTTTTCAAAATAGTCTTAGAGAAAGCTTTAAGAGACACAACTTTTAAAAAATCTTCACAAAGTACAGTGATAATCATATTCGGCACAATTATATCTTGGATTGACTGGTTTTCTAGTAATTGTAAAAATATGTGCTCATGTTAAATATCAGAATATTCAAATAATTTATCATAAGGACAATTCCGTCTCACTCATTTTAAAATATCTATTTCCTCAAATGTTCTTCTATCAATTCAAACTGAAGCAATCTGATTCCAAAACAAATTATTCAAGTATCTCTTCTGTCAAGTTATTTTCTTGAGAATTTCTGTCAGCTTGTCTGCCAAAAGCCTTTTTATAATAGACAAATACAAATATAAATCAAGGTAACACTTAACTAAAAGCTGCAAACTGAATAAAAACCTCTTGTATACCAAAATCCTTTCTTAAATTTGTATCTATCTCCCATTTTCTCTCCACATTTGTTGATTAGTAAATTATGTATTTCAATAAAATGAGAAATATTTTTATGTAAACTCTTAAATTTAACTTAAAATTGTATTTTGACAACAAAAGATTTATCCACTAGTTTTCAGATTAGGAAAGATTTTATTAACATGTATATGTACATGTAAATACATATGTATATGTTAATAATGGAAGACACTCAATTAGCAGCAGGTCAGTATATAGACAGCCAAGCAACCACTGGGGCTCTTTGAAGTCTTAAGGTGGACACTATAAATGAAAAAGCTGATGAATTTGCCAAAAGAGCATCAGATGCAAAATACATAGAGAAAGCAATGAGAGCAAATCCTATATCTTAAGGCAACATAACTCTCAAATATCAAGAATATTGAATAAATATTAAATACATTTTCGACAAATATATATTGTAAAAATATTGAGTTCTTTTAAAGAATCTGTGGCACCAACAATAATGAACCATCTGGTACCAACATAAAATGATATTTTATATAATTTTAGGCAAGATGAACAGCAATGTAGGTCTTCCTAAAACTGGTTTTTCGTGAAACTAAAAGTTCTCTCAGTAACATCCTGAACATGCAGGTAAAATTTATATCCAACAGACACATGCTAATAGGGTTAAGTTATCTGAATAAGTGCCAGTCACGGGATATCTGCATACAATAGGACTGTTTTATTTCAGTATGACCAGTTTACAATAGGTTTCCACAAAAAAAACATGTAGATGTAGACATTGACAAGTACATACCTACTCAGTAGAAGGTATCCTAAACTGGTAAGCTTGTACATAAAAATATACATATATACATTTAATACTTATTGATGATTATGGAGAGAGGGATTCTTCACTTGTAATTTTAGATCAAAGATCAAATACATTTAGAAGTTTCGAGTAATAAAATTTGTTGCAGACATCAATCAGTGTTTACTTAGCATTACTTAAGCAAAATGTAGTAGTAGAACATGGCGAGTCCAATACTACTCTGAGGAAGTCTTAATTTAAGAATTTCACAGGACATATACAAATGGTCTAGTAATGAACATTGTAAAATACTGTGAAACAAATATATTATTTTTGAATCATTTTTGTAGAAGCATCCAGAAATTGAAAACAATATTTTAGAAGAAATTCAAATGTGGTTCACTGCAAATAACATCACAATATTCAAATAAAGGAAAAGGCACACAGAAAAGTACATAATACCAAATTTCTGTGTATACACATATCAAATAGGATTTAGATTTGAAAACACATGGCAAATTATACACTAAGTTGTGTACTTTAAAATCAGGTTCTTATACAATATACAATTCTTTTCTGGAAAGGGTAGACTAAATTTGAACAAGTACTTGTTCAGTCGGAAAATGTAGTTAGAATATTGCTTTGTTTGAAATTTTTATCCATTTCCCTGTGGATGCTTTATTTCAGAATATTCCATATCCAATATATAGATGCCAAATGGCAGAGTCCACTCATATTGAGAAATAATAAAGTTTCCATATGGTGGCTTCCTCAGCGAAAGTATTAAGTAAATACAGGGATAAATTAAGAATTGAGTATTATGAGTGTATCAGGGATATAGACATCCTTGCATTTCTCTTCAAAAATAAAAATAAATTTGAAATAAACATAATAACGCACAATTATGACAAAGAAAGTCACAGCACGAGAAATCTCTAACATACCTTATAATAAACCATAAACCATATTTGGACCATGATTATCTTGTGAGAGAGGAAGGTTTTTATTTTTATGCATTCCTTTGCATATATATATAAATATATATATATATATATATATATATATATATATTATATATATAATATATATATATATATATATATATATATCAAATTATTCTCGACCGTACTGTGTTAAATATTATTTGTAGTCTCAGCAATTGGTCTGTATGAAATAAAACTCTATTTGTTATTTCTCAATATTTCGTCACGATTTTGTGACTTCTTCAGGAGAAAACTGTAAATTTTGTTTACATATAATAATTATAATAAATTTACAGTTTTCTCCTGAAGAAGTCACAAAATCGTGACGAAATATTGAGAAATAACAAATAGAGTTTTTATTTCATACAGACCAATTGCTGAGACTACAAATAATATATATATATTATAATATATATATATATATATATATATATATATTAATAATATATATATATATATATATATATATATATATATATATATATATAATCATTTTTTATCCTCACAGTATTGATAAGCATTATGTATTAGATTATATTGAGAATAAAGCTATCAATTTTATTTCATTCAATTGTATTTGTACACCAAAGAGCAATTTTTAATAGTAGAAATTTCTGAAAATATATGACTTATGTTACATTTTTGGCTCACAATGAATTTTACTGATATTTTTATATGGAATAAACATGATAAATGTGTCAGCTCATGTGATATAAATTATATTGACTAAAAGAATTATATATTTTATAAACATTCAAATGGTAATTTGGTAATATCATTTCTGTATTAGACAAATGAGTAATTTTTGTAATTGAATGCAATATTTTATTTTTATGGATTTATTTGTGTACATGCTTATTTGTTGTTATTCTTTTGTGTCCTTGGAGAAGTCTCATATTTGAAATGCAGATATTGTGAAAGACAACATTTATTTGTTCACATAAAACCATTTTCATAGCATTATATTTTAAGCAATATATGAGTGACATTATGAAAGCTTTGCAAAATAAATATTTTTCTAGACATTATGTATGTACTATATTTGTAATTGTTTTGCAACCTCTTCAAAATATGATTTATTTTCATATAAAAAGAACAATTATTAAAAGATTTTGATACATATTAAATCATTTAATTCATCCATATATGTTTTATTATTAACTACAAAATAATTATACTTGATATAATTTTTCTTTTCATTGTCATTGTATGCACATCAAATTGCATCAAAAAAGTGAATTGTTCATGAATTTATGTGAATCGAGGGGTAATAAATATTATGTATATGTAATAAATGCAACAAGGAATTTATATAGCATTGTAAATATATTCTTTTATAACAAAGGGCACTTTATTCTGATAACATTTAACATGTAATGTTTTTTCAGCAACATTTGTAATTTACCTTAAAATTAAATTACTTATTCGTCAAATAAGGTAGATGATAATTGAGCAAAATACAAGAATTATTCAACATTACCTAGTTAATAAAGCTAATAATTGTTTCACCCCATTTTCACATCTTGCACATAATTTTATATTTATATTTTCTAAAAGGGGCTTGATTTCAAAAATATCGTGTGCTGAATTGACTGACATATTATATTCTGTAGTTTTTCTTTGGTATCATGTTAATCTTTTATTTAATAATATCCAGTTTTCTGTTTAAAAACATTTTCCTTTGGTTTTTTTATTTTGACACTGACCAATGACATGACGTTTAAAATTGACAGCAAAATGACAGTAGTATTAAAAGAACAGAACTTTTGAATATTAGTGTCTTATCTCTCTTTAGTATTTGGTAGTATAAAGAGATAACTTTAATGTTCTAAAAGGACAGAAAAAAGAGAAAAACTTATTTTTCAGCCATTTTATTTTGTTGCCTTTTGTACCTAGGCTACTTTCCAATAGATGGCAGTCAATGTATGCAATAATAAATTTTTAAATTTTTTTTTAATAATAAGTATTACTATTTTACCACTTAAATAATTTTTAATACATGTATATTTCTTGCTTTCAAAAATCTAACAAATTGTCTGAAATACTATATATGTAATTTTTTGATATCATGTTTTACTTTGAAAACTTACTTTCATGAAGTTAAATCTCACTATGGTTCCGAAATTATTTTCTTGTGCCGTTTTTATATTATTTACTATATGTATTGCAATTTATAAAAAAAAGCAAAAATATCACAAATTTCATTGATGCATCTTCTATTTAATATCTTGAAGGATAATTTTCTGCTTCTTAGAGTGCCTGTTCATTCTTTCCTCCTGCATGACTAGAACCAGTAATCGGTTGAACCGTTGATTCAAAGCTTGCGACCATTCTCTTAAAACCTCAGAAATCTCTTCAATTATCACTGAATTGGGATTAAGACGATTAAGCTGTCGTTGGAGACGATCCCAGACTTCTTTCACTTTATACGCGTAGGTAATACTGAGCTATTTTAAAATTAAATTCACCATTGATGCTCGGTGAGGTCCAGCGTTATATTTCACAAGAAGAAAATTTGAATCAATTTGACAATTAATGGGTCAACCATCGGATAAATAACTACTGTGGCATAGATACGCCACAGTAGTTATTTATCCGATGGTTGAACGATAACAGGCAAACATTAATTTGCCTGTTAAGAACGCGACTCTAACAGAAATTCCACCTCAGACAGTAACATATCCTCCAAATATAAATAAAGCTTATAAATGATACAAGTCCAATTAAGCTCATGGTCCACGCGCGTGAATGGTCCAAATTCTACGGTTACCACGGTTGGCTCATGTTAACTGGTGATGTCCAGCGTATCTTCTGGTACTACATTCACATTAAGCCTGACTAATTATACTCTGAGAAAGTTGAATATTTGGACCACTTCTTGTTGGGTGCGATTACCTTGGTACAAAAAGTTTACCATGGCGGTAAGGTTGTAGCATTTTTGACCGCTTAAAAGAGTCTTCGCGTTCATTGTTCATATAATCTTTTACAGACACTTTGGTTTGTTCTGTATATATGTTTGACACAATTTTTAACTCTGCGGCATAAAAGAGAATCTTACTACGTGATTCTCCAAATTTATGCTAAATCAATAGTTGTCAGCGTTTATTATTTTTTTCTCAAAGACACACTGAACAATTAAATAATCTCTTTTCCATTCTTGCTTCTAATTGAAGCACTTGGAACACTTACCGCTAATTACAATACGCGGTTTACCTTAAAAAAGTTGCAAGCTAAATGGTAGGGAATGAGTCCCAGTATCGTTCTTTTAAAGCGAGAGTGCCACTTTAAAAGTTTTTTTTTTGCGGGGAGTAATATATCACTAATGGTGTATTCAGCTCTAATTTTTGGTTCGTTTCTGGTAACCAAAAGCCAGACCATCCAAAACTGTAAGTTATTTAAATTTTACTTTATCTACAGAACCTATTATACTAAACATAACTGATCATATTTACTGTAGAAGTCTACAAATTACGTGTTATAAATATAAACTTCCACGCGATAATTATATCATAAATCAGGGTGAATTTGACCAATACCTATGGGTTATGTTGGCTTTAAGGGTCGCTGTGATGTGTGACATATGCATAGACCTGCAACTTAAGAAAATACAACAAAGTGTCTAAGCAAGTGATATCGAATGATCCCGGTGGCCAGTTCACATCACCTGCACGTGGGATGACTATGCTCTCCAATTGCTGGTACAGAATGTATAATGTGGTATGAGCTGTGTAACGCGTAGAGCCGTCGGTTGGAACCACATGTCGTTGGTAACCATATCATCAAATTCAGACCAAAAGAAGTTGTTAATCATCGACCTTTAAAGCTTGCCGTCTAACCAACGTAGTTCTCAAAGGAATAGAGCCCGATAACGCCGTCAGCTCAAAATCCACATCAAACGATAACTTTTTCGGGTTGCATATAAGTTCTTGGATGTTCCACAGACAGTTCTTCATCTGGATTGGTATCGTTCAAAATTCGACAATTTAGTCCAAAAAATGGACTTCATTGCTGAATATGATTTTTTTATGAAAATTATGGTCAGTTTCCCACTGTTTCAGAACCTATTCAGTAAATATACGTTTCTATTTCTCGTTTCTATTGATCGTTTACCTTCGGCTCGTGGGTGAGTTGAATTTTATACCGGTGTAGGCCCAAGCCACGAAGCAAAATCCGCCAAGTTGTAGTCTGTGAAAGGCCGAGTTCTGGTAAGCGATGTGAAATCGGCAACCAGTGTACACAAATTTATCTATCACTATGTGAATATTCGTCTCAACAGAACGACTTTGGCAACATTACCACTTAGTTTAATCAAACAATTTTATTATTTACACGTGTAGTCCAGTCGTCGGAGATTTGACTTTTAAAAATCACACGAACAAGATGAATTTTGCTGAGAATTTCTATTTTGTGACTTTAAAAAAAATGTAAAAAAGTTTTGCATTTTTCGCATGCTAGGACCCCCTCATAAGGGGAAAAACGGAAAACATCGATTTACCACGAATCAGTACGCCGTAGAAAAAATATTTTCAACCCAGAAATGTAGCTGAGATAATTTTGAACAACAATGTTTATTAGCACTTTCTATGTAGAATAAATGGTTCATTCAGAAACATATTGAAGCGACTGGCGATTTTAAATGTCAGTTACGCTCACGAAATCAATTTTTTAATACAATTTGTATCAACTCGACGGTAAAAATTCGATATCTTTTGATCTGAGTGTCCTATGCACAAAAATTTAACTGAGTTTTTAAGGTAAAGAGTCCAGCTTTCGTATGAAATTTTTGTATTTTGTTACAAGTGGAGTCAGATTTTCGTTTTGCGATTTTTGCCATTTGTTACAATTCTCACTAGATCAATAAACTTTATTAGTTTAATTGATCAGTCGCTATGAAATTTTAATTTTAGAGCCGAATCTTCCAAACTTATAACATAAAATTTCGATTTCGAGTTTTGGCAACAAATATAAGGCATTTGAAATATACCTAAAAAGGCTGAATTTAAATTTTTACGTTAAAAATAATCTAACGTCACGTGGAATGCTTCCACGAAGACGGCATTAGGTGTAATTTGAAGCTAAAGTTATGTAATTTTGAAAAACAAATTTTTGCTATCGAATAGAAGAATTTTTAAACGTTTTAGATCATCACACTAACAATATGGGCATGGACAACCAACTGCCAAAGTTCGGAAGTTCCTATTGGAAGACCTACATTCTTCTTCTTCTTAGGGTGCCTGTCCATTCCAAAGTTCGCGATCATTCTGGCTATGATGACATTTTTGGTTGTTATACGGAATAGCTGTGTTGAGGTCTTTCTATACCATGCTCTCAGGTAAGCAAGCCAGGATATTCTTCTTCATCCTGGGGCCCTTTTTCCTTCAATTTTACCTTGACCAATGCATTTGAGTATCTCGTATCTGCTTGATTTCTCATTAAATGTCTAAAGTACTGCAGCTTACGGCCCTTCTCGATGTTGACCAAATCCGTGGTTGTGCTCATCTTCCGCAGTACTTCTTCATTGGTGACTTTATCTGTCCATAGTATCTTCAGGATCCTTCTGTATAATATAGCTCAAAAGCCTGAAGTTTTGATAGAGTTTTCGTCTTTAATGTCCACGTTTCTACTTCGTACAGAAGCACTAAGTATACGTAACATTTAAGGAGACTTAGTTTTGTTTCTAGGGTGAGGTCATGGCTCTTAAACACAGATCTCATGCCTTTCTCTTTTGCCTTTCTTTTTGCCTTTCCGTTGCGACATTTAATCTCTTGGGTATTGTCCCACGACTCATTGATTGAGATATAAGACCCACATAGTAGAATATAATTTTTATTAAGGCATTTCTTTCAATGATTGATTTGTTTAACTTTTTCACTATCAGTTTACCTGTGATTTTTATAGTTTTGTTTTAAAATTTTCATTTTTAATACTAAAATAAGTTGAGGTAGCCAGTAGACATATAAGCAACATTTGCAGATTAGGGGATCGATTAGAAACATTTTAACATATCTTCTTAAATTTTAAAAGTGTGCATGATAACTTGTAATTTATTATAACACTGATTTTTCTTATGTAAGATAAACATTTGTAGTTTTTATCCACCTTTTAATTTCCTTTCCAGTAATTAGTACCAATCGTTTCTATAGTTCACTTAGCTTTAACTTTTGAAATTTATATAATATTTCTTATAGATAACTTAAGGATAACTTAAAAGGTACATATTTCAGGACAGTTCTAAAAATTATGTAGCCGGTAAGGTAGATATTTTATTACTTTTTATACATATCAGATACAAACTTATAGATCAGTTAACAAGTTCTTTTTGGTCTAGTACCAATTAATTATTTGCTTCAGTATTTGTTAGCATCCTATTAAAAAGGGATGGTTATAAAGTTTTCAGGAGCAAGCCTTCGTACTGACATAATACAACATTATACTCGGTTTGGAAATGTGGTATATGGAAATGTGGTATATGGAACAGTTTTTATACCAGAAGATTACAATGGGCTTTGTACAAGATTGTTCAAACTAGATTCTGTTTTGTACAAGAATTTATTAAAAATAATATGACCATCCTGAGAAACTTCGAATACATATATAACATAAAATGAGTTCATACAAATGGTATACAATTTTTAGGTACTTCGGCGATAAAATGTTTTTATAAAAGCAATATTATTTTCTTATTATACTAAAAACCAAACAAGTGCGGGTCAGTGTCTATTTTGAAAATGTCAGTAGAAATAATATGTGTCACATTTTTCTACATTTTTACTTTCTTATACACTGATTACCTAATTAATTTTCCATTTTTACACAAATCGAATAAATAAAGATGGTTTATCCTCATGCCTATCGTACAGAACATAGTGAAACGCAAACTACCAGCGGTAGTTACGGGGCGTATTTTCTCGTAAAACAAAGTATGAAAATTAAGATCCAACCTGCCCTATTAAAAATAATACAATTCATAGATTCAAACAGGAAGAATTTTTTAAAAGATTTGGAACAAGCAGTTAAAATACGGTATGTACTAGAAATATATATTTTATAATATTTAATCAAAGTGCAAATTACGTTGAAAATTTACATACCATAGCGTAGAATTAAGATTTTCAAACTGTAAGTTAAAATTAGTATTGTTATTTAATGGAAATATATTTTTGGTGAGAAACTTGGTTATCTTTTTTAATAAGACTAGGAATTATTTTTGAATAAACAAAAAAAGTTAGTTCCAGTAGTTGTTTCGAATTTACTATCAACAAATCCGCGTTCAAGGAATTTTACCTCTATAACAGTGACATTTTATGCAGCATCTGCTTTCTAACATTTTAATTATTTTCTGAAGAATCTGACAACTGAATGTTGAAATAATCTAACGAATTTGAAGTACCTATAGAAGTGCTTTATAGTTTCTGGTGCAACTTTAGAGTGCTGACGTTATTTATACCACTTCTAATTATTAAAAACATAACTTTAAATAACTTATTATTATAAGTTAATTAAAGAAATACAATTATAACTACTCATAACCAAACAATTATCGTTACATACAGTGGCTCACAGCTTAAATGGTGCAGTCGCTACTCAAGAAAACTAACTTGTGTCAGTAGCTCAATATTTATTAGAAAACAATTACATAAGTACTAACATTAAATTACTATAGGTCTTCTAAAATAGCATAAGCTATTTTTTGGATTTCAAATATATCATACTTAAATAACAATAAATAATTAGTTATATTATGTATGATTTTGTTGTCACAGCTGAAATGATGCAAACTTTAAAACAAGAAAATTAATAAAGAAAACCATCTCAACGTATTAAAAAATGATTGCTAATATTTTGTAAATCTTCCTTTATTATCAATTACAGCCTGGAGTCGTGTAGGCGTTGATTCGATCAACTTTCTAGTATACACTGGGGAAATTGTGTCCCAAGCTTCAGTAATTTTAACTTTCAATTGATTTCTATTTGATATTGGGATTTTATTTACTTTATTTTTTAACGTCAACCACAAATTTTTAAATTCAAATCTGGTGACTGGACTGGTGTTTTAATGACATTTCGGCAATTATAAAGCAACCATGTACGAACCCGATATGGCGTGTGTTTTGGATCGTTGTCCTAATAAAACTAATAATTGTTATTGACACCTAATTTTTGATAACTAGCGGCGAGATGCTGCCTTAGTATATCCAAATACATGTACTGGTTCATATTTTCTTCAATAAAATGTATGTTACCTACTCCTGCGAACGACATACACCCCACATCATGACCCCACCTTCACCGTCAGTTACCGTAGTTTTCGTACTTTTTAATTCTAGTTCTTCATTCGGCTTTTCCGACACCGATATGTTTCCATCGGACACAAACAAGTTTATTTTGGTTTCATCAAAAAAATATTACTGATTTCTAAAAGCTCAAATCTTTGATAATATGCTCACTGGCGAACTACAAACTAATACGCCTGTTTCTTTGGATAATAAATGGTTTATTTCGGCAGTTCGACCATGTAGATTATTCTTTCCTAATATCCGTCTAATTGTTTCGGGGTTACTTGTTTTTCCAAACTGTCTTTTCACATCATCTCACAATTTTGGTGCACTTTTTTAAGGATTATTTCTTATTTCTCTGACAATCCATCTTACTTCACTTTTGGTAAAAATCTTATTTGGAGCTAACCTTGATTTATTGTCAACTCTACTTTCATTTCGGTAATATTCAACAATGTGCTGAACTGTTTACAAACATTTATTTACCATTTTGGATATGTCTTTTTGACTACTTCCATTTCTATGGTGAGTAATAATTATATTTCTTTCACTAATCGTAGTTCGGTGACCCATTCTTAAATAATTTTGTTATTTGCCTATTAAATACTTTTAAACGTCAAATTAAATATAAAATGAACTATAATATGAATTTAAAGCAACACCTACTTCGAAAATTTCAAATTGGTAAGTTGTGTGATTCTTCATCTTATACTCGGTTCGCTATTCCCAGTCCGAAGTCTCTAGTGAATTTACTAATTATTTTTTTGCGAAGTAAGTTACTTTTTGACAGACTAAAAGTGGCTGGAAATACTATACAACCAAGCACACGTATTCATAGCCAATATTAATAGTAAACAAACTAAATAGTAAATAAAATAGAACTTTGCGAATTACCGACAATCAATATTTATTTATTTGCACCATATAATAAATAGTTATGTTAAATTATAACAACTAAAATATATTTTTTAAATATATACTACCTAAAGTTTGATGGGTTTAGTATACACTTCCACTATTTAGAATAATTCTTCTTTTTTCAAAGAAAGAAGACTGCAATAGTAATATACTTGAGCTATTAATACTGAGAAGTACGAATTGTTGTGTTGTGACAATAAATCTGTCAAAATATGCCCGAGCTAAGCGAATGGAGTATATCTGCATCATTCATGCACCATTTTAGCTGTGATATCAAAATCATACATACTGTTACAAACATGCATTCAGCGTGGCCCGTGCAACGGTTGCATTGCGAAACAGCATCTCGGGCTTCGAGAACATTTTCGAGAATAATACTTTTGGTATATATATAATAATATATATATAATATATATATATATATATATATATATATATATATATATATATATATATATATATGTAACCATGTTATGAGTTAGTTTAGTTTGCTCTACACGATATACACAGCAGACATACCTAGAACACCAGGTACATTACAAGTCTCTATGCCGATGACACAGAGATAGCGGTCAAAGAAAGAAACGTAGACATAGCGGTCACCAATCTACAAACAGCACTAGACGACATAGAAGAATGGAGTCTAAAGGATAGAAAATAGAAAAAGAATGGAAAATAGCAATAAACTCCGATAAGACGCAAGCTGTACTTTTTAAAAAGAGGCGCCAATAACCGGAAGAACAGGTAACTGTGCAAGATAATCCCATCGAGTGGAAAAGCGAAGCAAAATACCTCGGAGTAATAATGGATAAAGGTCTAACTTTTAGCAAACATATAGAAGCCAACATAACAAAAACCAACATAGCAAAAGCTGCAATAAGAGACCTAGCAGGAATGAAAATAAGGCTAATAAACAGTATAGTCCTTCCCATACTGACCTACGCGTCACTTGCATGGGGACACACATGCAACTCGACTAAAAAGAAAATACAGGCGACACACAACAAATGCCCAAGAGAAGCAGTAAACGTACCAAGATACGTAGCTGAAAGATTCTTCTTCAGAAAATTACAGCAAATCAGAGTTACTGACACTATGAAGCAAAAAAGCTAGGATAAGGTTTGCAGAATTAGAGAACCACCCCAGTCAAATACTAAGAGAGATTATGAGGTATGACGCTTTCCATAGATGAAAGCATAAAAGACCAAAACAACAGATAGTAGATTAGAATAAAATACCAGAGAGAGAATTAAACCATCCCCCTAATGGAAACGTAACCCCAAAAAAACACTACAGCGAGAAGAAATAAATCCCAAAAATCAAAATACAAAACACAAGGAAATAGTTCGTAGCTCAAAACACCCAGGATACCGCATATCGCCAAACACATAGTGGGCCCAGTTGCCCAAACAAGGATAGAGTCTGTATTGTGGTATTGTATAATATTTATACATTTTCATTATTATAATATAGACTATATACTAATTCTGATTTTTTGTTCACAGGGCCATCTACAAAAAAATCAACAAAAAACACAAAAAACCGACTTCGGTTTTGAAAAAAATTAAAAAATTACTAACAAAAACCGCCTTCGGCCACCAAAAAAAAAAAAAACAAAACCCCAAAACCCTGGCACGTAGGGCCCAACCCCTTGAGCACCAAGTCGCCGAACTGAGCCGGGACTCTTAGCGGAGACTTGAGGCCCAAGTAAGCAATTTTAGTTCGCGGATAAGCCACCTTAAGATAACAGGAATATAGCGGAGATCCGCTGTCCTGAGTTTTTGCATTCGGTTAGGAAACCATGTTGGGGTTCTATTACGCAGGACCTCCATATGAAGAGCATTTGGCTGATTGTTGTGCCTCCATAGCGCATCAGAGTGCTATAGGGGGAAAGGGATGGTCTAGAACATTGGAGCACGGTGGGGTGACTCCTGTTTATATTCGAGTTAACACACCTTGCTCCAATGAATTGTTACACCCAATCGTAATTCTTAGGGGTGAACATTTCTCATAGGCTGGGTTCAATCAAATTGCTCGCTTGCTGCAGTTAGTTTAGTTGATAAGATAGTACCGAACTGTAAGGTTATAAATAAATAATTCGAACCGCCCGTTTCATTTAAAAACGGTACAATACAATAATTAAATATTTATTGTCATTTAAGTCTGGTATATTTGAAATGCAAAAAATAGCTTATGCTATTGTAAAAGACTTACTTATAGTAATTTAATTTCAGTATGTAATTTTTTTATAAATATTTAGCCATAGAACCAAGTTAGTTTCATTGAGTAGCGACTGCATCATTTATGCTGTGAGTCACTGTACGTGCCATAACGATATAAGTAAATTTCTCGTTTTGGTTGTTTTTTTTGGCATTGGTTTAGCCAATTAGCCAATTAAAATAATCAATATTTATTTGAATAAACATATGAACCAAAGAAAATAAATTTCGATCCTGTAAAAATTATATTTGTCTGTCCGTTCGTCCGTCTGTCTATCCAGTCTTAAATTGAAAAATTGTAAAAGAAAGAGAAAAAATACGCCTTACGGTTAATACGGTTAATATCCAGTCCGTTTCCAGATATTCATAACATATATGCTTTCCATTCTCATATTAACTTTATTAAGTAGGATACTTTGGAACCATCGATAAATCTGGATCCTTTGACTCCACCAAGACTTAGATTAATACCTCGATCAGTCGATATCTTCTAGTCTAGCACGATTAAGGGAACCAGATATCTTGAAAGCCATTAAGATACATCTTGCTTTTCTACACGACTGACCTTCAATATGATACGAAGGATTCATCAACACAAACGTTAAACTCTTTTTGGCTTCTGAATGACTTCCCACTAAAACTGAAGATCTATGAAAAATCCTTCTAGAATTTAACGATGTCTATGGAATTAGTTCAACTGAGGTGAAAGCTGATCTTGCTGCTTTTAGGTCTTTTCTCACTTCGGAAATAATTATTCACCTGCAAAAATCAACGGAAAGTCATTAGTCCGTTGTCTCTCCAAAACGAAATTTTTAAATAATACCACATATTCTGTGGGACTAGAAAACATAAATTATTTTAATAATAACAACTTTAGCATGGTTCTGATTAATATTCAATCTATACGATATAAAACAGATTAATTATTTTTGTTTATAGAGGAATTATCATTTCTTCAGATAGTTGCGGTTACCGAGCATTGGCTCAGTCAACGAACTTTTTTTATAGAAAACTATATTACTCTTGCTGGGTATGATCGTCCAAGTTCAGCTCATGGTGGCACCCCAATTCTTTCTCTAAGAAGTAACGATTTCTCTCCTATAACAAAATATGACTTTCTGTCAAATGAAGCATTATTTGAGTTTTCTTAAGAATCTTAATCTATATAATCTTTGCATTTATAGATTACCTGATTCTTCCACGGAACCATTTTTTCAGAACCTGCTAAATTTGTTAAAAGACCTGCCCAATAAAAGCAGAAACATTCTATGCGGTGACTTTAATTTTAATTACGCTGTTGCTTGTGCTACAAAATTATCCTTGGTCAATATATTCGAATCGTATGGTTTTATAATGCACGTTAATTCTCGTACAAGAATTACTAAAATTACATCTACCATAATTGATTATATTGTGTCAGATTTCTCACCCCTTGATGTACGCTCTACAATAAATTATTAATCCAGGACTATCTAATCATGAAGCAATCTATACCAAGTTTATGACTTTGAAAAAACTATCCTCGAAAACCCAAAGCTTAGGTAGGATTTTTTCTGCTCAGAACTTTCGTAAATTCCAAAATTTGTGCTTAAATTCTGGATGACACTTTCTGGATGACAATTCTGTGGACGAGGACTATAAATTCAGTGATTTTTTGGATAGTCTTGTCTGTATTTTCATTAACGCATTTCCTTTACTTGTAATTAAGTCAAAACATCACAAACCCTGAAAATCTAAATGAATACTTTGTTAATGTGAGTTAAAATATAACATTAACTATTTTGCCACAACAAGATCCTATTTTCTATCCCCCAATTCAAAAAAGGTCTCGAATTCATTCTTTATAAGACCAGTTGATAAGTCTGAACTGATCCAAACAATCAGTAGTATCAAAAGCAAATATTCCTATAGTACTGATGGACTATCCATAAAATTTTTCTTAAATTTCCCAAAAAATATGTTGAAAGTCCTGGTCTAACTAATTAATAATTCCTTTGAAAAATATATATTCCCAGAATGCCTAAAGACAGCTATTATTTTTCCTCTTCATAAGGGTGATGAAAAATCGAATGTCTGCAACTATAGACCTATTGCCTTACTACCGGTCCTATCCAAAATTATTGAGAGACTTATAAGACCCCGACTTATGTGCTTTCTCGTTGAAAACAACACATTATCACAAAGTCAGTTCGGCTTTTTATCTAATAAATATACATACAATACAATACAATAAATATACAATAATCTTTACACTGTCTTGTTTTTAACGTTTAATCAATATGGAACATTGTAAACTTCCTAAAATTTCCAGATGGTAATTTAAGTAATTTAAAACTATCTTTTTATTATTCTTTAATATTACAGCTCTATTACAACAGATATAGAATACCGATCTGATGGTAAGAAAATGATAAAGTTCATTGAAGGTTGGTTGGTAAAGTTAGACTTAAGGTACGAATGTTTTAATATTGGATTTTACAACCTTAATGGCCAGAAAGTTAGAATTCCCCCAGTTATTTTAGCTTCATTAGGAAATGACCCAAATAAATACACGGTAAGTTGACTACGTCCACAAATTAATTATAACAATGACTCACTTAAAATTAGTTTTATAATTTTTATGAGAGCAGTTATAACTTTCGTATAAGGGGCTACAATAGAGTTAAAAAACTTTCCGGTACATAATCGTATGGATGATTTCTCACAATTGATTTGTGTAATCCTGACAGCGGTTTCATTAAAAATGACTTTTCCCAAGTGGTCTATTTCGAATTTTTATTGAATTTAGAGGTTTTTGACGACCAAGTATAAAAAAGGAAACAACTTATAGGGTTTAAGTTAAGTGATTGAAGTGATTGAATTCAACGAAGCGATAGTAGCTTTTACTAAAATATTTAATCTTTTACACATCTCCTATAGCCCAGAGAACAGAAAACGATATTATTAAATCGTTTTTGTTCATGGCCACCAAAGCAGGTGGCACCTCTGTACGGTAACCACTACAATGGTCAAGTTTTAGGAGATATTCGTAGAACTTTCCGAGTCTGAATTTGTATCAGTCAGAGTGCCTGATGAAGCACGGATGCTGAAATAAGTCATAACATTCTATTGATATCAATTCGAGCAGAGGAAGTTCAACGAATATATTACAAAAGAACAGACATTGGACGTCAGGGGAATTAGTGGAAAAAAGAAGAGTTATGTTACAACATACCTCAAAAAGAGGAAGTCACACTCAAGAAATAGCGAAACAGACCAGGAGAATAAAGGGTATGTGTCAAACAACCATATAAATAAGGTGTGTCAAGAACTGGAGCAATATGCAAACCCCCATGAAAGTCATTAACTATTTACAAAAGTTAAATATCTGGTCTGAGATTTCAAGCCACAACTTTAAGCCATTCAAGACCACAAATAAAGAAGTAAAAAACCGACATGCAAAAAATGCAATCAGAAAGGCAGAACCAATAATCTTACGTGCAGAAATAGAGAAGGCTCTCAACCAACTAAGAAAGAAAAAATCCCCAGGGATCGATGGCATACCAGCGGAGACTCCAAAAGCAATGGGCGAGATTGGCGTAGATGTAATATTGGATATGTGCAACATAATATGGATCACAGGTGAGTGCCCCGATGAGTGGTGCGAATCAACATTTATCCCCATCCATAAAAAAGGATCACTAACCGTACGCAACAATTACCGAACTATTGCCCTTATTTCTCATGCAGGCAAAGTCCTGCTACATATAATCAATGAACGACTAAAGAACTTTATACTCCCAGAGATAGCCTAAGAACAATGCGGATTATACTAGGAGAAGGAACGCGGGAGCAGATACTTAACACCAGACCAATAATACCGAGAGAACACAAACATATCAATGCTGCTCTGTTTCGCAGATTACACAAAGGCTTTCGATTCAGTAAAATGGGATCCCCTCTGGAGTATATCGGAAAATATGGGAGTACCTAACTACCTAGTTAAACTAATAAAAAATCTGTAGGATAATAACCAGACATTGTTAAAATACATGGAATATATTCAGATGTGTTCAAAACAAAGAAAGGCACTAGACAGAGCTGCATACTATCACTATTATTGTAGAACATACATTCTGAATATATAATGGAAAAAGTACTAGACGAATGAAATGGAGGAATCACAATGGAATGGAGGCAGAAAAATCAGCAACCTGTGATATGCAAAGGATACACTTATACTAGCAGCGAATGAAGTCGAAATGATTACCAACACTGAACGTCTAAGTCGGATAAGTGAAGAATTTAGAGTTCAGCTCAACACCGGAAAAACAAAAATACTTGGACGAAAAACAATGGCGATTGCTCCTCAGAAATCAAGCGTAGACTAGCAATGGCCCTAACCGCAACAGATAAACTGATTAAAATATGGAAATATCGAACAATAACAAAGGAATACTAAGCTCAGGTTGGTCAATGCCATTATTTTTCCTATTGCTACATACGCAGCTGAAACATAGACACACAAAAAAATTGATAGGAATAAGGTCGAAGCCTCTGAAATGTGGGTCTATAGAACAATTCTACTCGTGTCCTAGACAAAACATAGTACCAACCTGTCAATTCTGAAAGAGCTTCATATAAAAGACAGGTTATAAAAAACGTAAAACGAGCATACCAAACTTACTTTGGCCTACATTCGAAAAATCTCCAACACGATGGCAGACCAAATGAAAACACTGATGGGAAAATCCCTACATGAAGCCGTCCATACGGCAAAGGATCGCAGCCAATGTAGCAGCAAGCCAATAATATTTAGAGTGTCACTATGCCCTGACAAGGGCCCAAAGAATGAGAAGGAAGGATATAATATATATTGTTATGATTGTTTATCTTGACTTTGATTTTACTTTATTGAGCCAATCAACAAATATAACTTAATTGTTATCAAATGTAAAATAAAACTCCTTTAATTACCTGTTTTCGATGGATTCAAAGATTTTCTAGTCGTCCTTTATCGGGATAGAGAAGAAGGATAATAATAAACGAGAATAATATATTACAAAAAATTAAGTATTCTTTATTTTATATGAAAAAGAATAAAACAATTATCAAATTCTACCATTATCTTATCAATCAGCATACAAGAAATTAAATAAAATTTTTATAATAATAAGATTTTAAATCTACATACATTTATATTAAGTGAAAACCAATTTTACTTAAACTTTCCTTTACTTAAACAAAAAAAAAACAACAAAACTTTAAACTTTTGATTAGTATAACAACTCAGTTCTTTTAATTTGAATGATAATAATCATGATGTCAACACATATCCTTCACAGATACCAATTTCAATTGTACAAAACACTTACAGCTTTTTTCCTTATTGAATTGTATGTTGGAACATACCCAGAAAAGTTCAGTCTCCTCAACGATGTGATCTCTGGCGAGCTGGCACCTCGGCTCCTTCCTAATGTTTCTGCAAACCTCCTGCAGACTACCCAAACCACCTGATTCACTTCTCCAAAACAACTCAGCTACTTATTTATGACACAAGGACCTCCTTTTGTTAACTTGATGCCGTAAAACTACTTTCACATATACTTCACAAAATGCCCACGGTAGATACACGGACCTCTTTTAATCCACTTGTTATCTCCTTCTGCAAAACTATTCACTTCTTTTTTATCATTTGGTAAAACCAAAGTACTGTTTCAGAGAAAGAATAAAATAAAATTGATTTTTTTTGTCCTCAGTCTGTTACTACACAATCTATACCTGTTTCCAAAGATTAGAACGTGGTCATTTAATACACATACAATGACAAGATTAACTTACAAGTAAAATATCTTCTAATTCTACACAAAGGGGTTATTCTTATCTACACTAAATCTTATCTTAAATTACTATATACATTTTGTTTATAATGATATCGTATGGTATGTATATATAATACATTTTATTCCGATGGATCTTTTTATTTAATTTTTTTTTGGTTGGGAAAGAAGAAGTATGTAGAAGTATAAGTAATTGTACAAAAAAAAACAGTAGATTCTACACGTTAAAATATTACGATTTAAACATAAAATATTGATATTAAGAAAGATACAAGGTGTTAAACTGCATATTTAAAATTTTATTTTTTGCTATAACTTTCATATTTGTGAACATCTATTTATAAAAATTTACAGCTGGGTATTTTTAAATATGAGAAATTATAATTTAATGCACACTTTGCTGTAACTGATAGAGGGCACCACATAGAGGGATTTAAGGCAATTACTCCAGGCAACGAATGGAAAAATAGACAAAAACATCAATACTTCTGAATTTGGTATAAAATACTATTAACTAAAGTTAATAGAATACTATTAACTAAGTTAATAGTTAATGAAATATTAAATAAAATAAATATATTAGCAGGGTAATTAATAATAGAATTTGAGAACTACATCCTTTTCGTCGCAAAGGTTAAATAATGTATTAAACTGTGAAGTATCTCGTTCATTGGTTACTTATATACACACGGAATAATGTATCGATGCCATTACTTCTTTATGTGAATACGTTACAGCTTACAAGTAACTATAATTACATTTCGAACGACTATTACGATTTTACCTACTAACGAACTAATATTATGCTGAATTATGCTTTGCCTGTTTGTTTACTATATTTATAACAATATCGGTTATTAGGTTATTAGACAATTAAGGTTAGATTTGTAGCAAAAGTATTATGAAACAAGAGATATGTATTATTCAATACTTGTAGTCTAGTTTCTAATTGTCCTAGAAAAATGGGTAAACAATTTAGGTAATGAATAATAAGTATTCTTTTAAGGATTTTTTATGAATTAAGTAATTATATCAATATCTTACCACATTGCCAAGGAATACGACTACCACGACCAATCCAACGTTCAAAAAAGTTGTATTAAGTATGTTGTCACTGCCTTCTCTCTAGAATGTGGTGGTGTTCCATCTTGCATAAACCACATATTTTGGGTTTTCAGCATTTTACAATAGAGAAAAAATAATACAATGCCAGTATAGAAACTTAAGAAGCGATAGAAAAGGGAAATTGTAAACATGATGGCATCCAACGCCTGAATACACGGCACCTAAAGAAGATGATGAAGAATCTTTTCTACAATAAGAGATTAAGCAACCATAACAAAGCATTTTGTGATATTAAATTATTATCTTTGAATTGTTTTAATAAGAATAAACTATGAATTATGCTTATCTATAGGTCTTCAGTGCTTTACCGCACAAATATCAAAACTATAGAATTATT